>JAGKTI010004637.1:30835-49372 GCA_018397915.1 Birgus latro | reverse complement strand
GTTATATTTTCTATATTGCACACCGGAAAGAGCGGTATTTGGGTAAACAACACCAAAAAGTAATATATTAGCGTTTTTACCGTGTATATCTCGCATTACGGAAGAGGAAACCACAATACACTAAAGTTGAGGCTTAGCAGTACGAAAGAATGTGAAACACACTCCCTGTCGCTCAACGGTTTCAGGGTTAAAATGCGGAGAAACTCTCGTAATACGTATTTTCCATTCAAAATCAACAATACTGAAGGAAATATGTCCCATAAAATAAAACCCGCAGATAATCGTAATTTCGAAATCATTAGTGTCATCAGATCAGAAAAATAAACATCTAAAGATATATTATTATCCACATTTAATTCTCTATGCGGGTTGCTATTAACGTCGGTAAACCCGTAAGTGCTGAAAGCCTGAAAGCAAGATTGATCAAGAAACTACAGCCTATCGGTGCAAGCAGATTATTGCTCTTTATTTAGCAAATATTCCAGTAAGACAGATATACTGGCACCTTAAGAGTTAACAGATAGATAAGCGATATAGAAGTAAAACATTGGAAATTTGCTACTGGAGCCCCTCGTAGCACAAGACCAAGGCAGACGGATTAATACATGTGCCCAAGAACAACTACTTACCACTTGTGTTGCTATCAAGAAGCAAATTAATCTGCCGGCATTCAGTGACGTTAGTGAAACCAGTGTAATCATAAGTGAAAAACTGGTCATTTTTATTCACACGAAATTCCAACATGTTATAAAACATGTAGGGCAGTTGCATGGAAGAACTAAAGAGGGAGAGGTTGACAGTCAAAAGCATGAATGCGACAATGAAGATAAAACCAAAAACATTATATTAAAAATAAGGGGGAGTGTGGGGGGGGAGAAACTGTGACAAAGGTCGAGACATCCTCTCCCTCCCCTGTCATGGTAATGACTCACGGAAGGCCTGCCGTGCACTGTTGCCAAAGGAAAAATTATTGAAATCCGCTAAATTAGTCTCAGATGCGGTAAAAATCCGCCAGACTGAGGGAAATTAACGAAAAAAAATGGGCAAGACCTAAAAAAAAAGAGCTAGAGAAATGTAATAATTTTATACCAGCTAGACTGCTTTTGAAATATCTAAATTTAGCGGGAAAATCGCTTCATTGTTAACTGCTGGCATGAGTTGTGAAAACGTGCCAGATGTCACTATTTATTTTTTGATTGCTCTATTGACAAAAAAAAAAAAAAAGGCTAAACTTAACAAGTATTTTCACAAGATTAATTTTTTTTACACCATAAATAATGTTTTCAGGGCAGGCAAAGACTTTCCGTCTCCTAAATAAACGTTGCCAGACCCAGGGAGTTTTGTCCGAAACTTAATGAAAGCGAGTCATCACTTCTTTGGGCGATTGTACTCCATACACGGGCGAGTAAAACCCGTGTACAAGGCCAACAACTGTGCAGGGATAAAGAAAGTTAGGAATCGGCTTAGCACACCTAATCTCTTGGAAGCAGATTTCACAAGAGATGTAATACATTCTTTCCAAGGCAAATCCTGAGAGAATAAAACCCCAAGCTTATTCAAGGATGGTGCAGGACTGAGCTGGACATTATTAAACATTAGTGGGTAATCCTGAGGAAGATTTTGTCGGGTTGATAAGTGTAAGAACTGAGTTTTTAATGCATTAAAAATAACAAGATTATTTTTACCCCAATCAGAGATACGAGCCAAGTCAGACATTAGGTGTGCCATAGCGTCATCCCTTTTTTGCTGAAGTAACTGCTGAGATGGACGTTGCGGAAACCGAATGGAAAGGTGAAGGGTGGAATCATCAGCATATGAGTGGATAGGGTTAGATGTACAGCTTAGAAGGTCATTGATGAATAAAAGGAAGAGAGTTGGTGATAGGACAGAGCCCTGAGGAACACCACTGTTGACAGGTCTAAGAGAAGAGCAATGGCCGTCTACAACAGCGGCTATAGAACGACCAGAAAGGAAGCTAGAGATGAAGGCACAGATAGAAGGATAGAAACCGTAAGAGGGCAGTTTGGAAATTAAAGATTTATGCCAGACTCGTTCAAAAGGCTTTGAGATGTCAAGTGCAATGGCAAAGCTTTCGCCAAAGTCCCAAAAGGAGGATGACCAGGAGTCTGAAAGGCAGGTGAGAAGATTGCCAGTGGAGCGTCCCTGACGGAACCCATACTGACGATCAGAAAGAAGGTTGTGACAGGAAAGATGCTTTAAGATTTTTCTGTTAAGAATTGACTCAAAAACTTTTGAGACACAGGATGTTAAAGCAATTGGACGATAGATAGAGGGTTGGGAATGGTCACCCTTCTTTGGAACTGGCTGAATGAGAGCAAACTTCCAGCAAGAAGGAAAGTACAAGTTGAGAGACAAAGGTGAAAGAGTTTACCTAGGCAGGGTGTAAGCACAGAAGCACAGTTTTTGAGGACAACAGGAGGGATTCCATCAGGCCCATATGCCTTGTTAGTATTGAGGCCAGTGATGGCAGAAAATACATCAGCTGAAGAAATTTTAATGTCAGTCAAGAGGAAGTCAGAGGGGGGAAGTGATGCAGGAACAGCACCGGAATCGTCTAGGGTGGAATTGGAGGAGAAAGTCTGAGTGAAGAGATCTGCTTTATCAGTAGAAGAAATCGCTACAGAGCCATCAGAGTAGAAAAGAGGAGGGAAGGATAATGAGGTAAAGTTGTTAGAAAGGTTTTTGGCAAGGTGCCAGAAGGAGCGAGAAGAATTCGAGTTGGAGAGTTGAGAGCATTTAGGATGGATGAAATTATTTTTAGCAGAGCGAAGAACAGACTTAGCACGATTCCGGGCAGAAATATATAAAAGATGTGATTCAGGGGTGGGTTGGCTCTGGTACCTTTTATAGGCCCTCTCCTTGTTGCGGACAGCATTAGAACAAGCATGATTAAACCAAGACTTTCTTGCATTAGTCAGAGGATATGAGAAAGGAATGTATGCTTCCATGCCCGAGAAAATAACCTCCGTAATGTGCAAGGCACATTCAGATGGCTTCTGGCCATGGAAATAATAATCATTCCAAGGAAAATCAAAGAAGTACTGCCTGAGGGCTTCCCAATCTGCAGCTCCAACGTGCCACAGGCGGCATTTCTTTGAAGGGTCCACAGGCCGTACCGGAGCGTTAGGACAAGTTAAGGTAATAAGGTTATGATCGGAGGAGCCCAATGGAGAGAAAAGATGAACAGTGTAAGCAGAAGGATTAGTTGTTAGGAAAAGGTCAAGTATGTTGGAACTCTCTCCAAGGCGGTCAGGGATACGGGTAGGATGCTGTACAAGCTGCTGTAGGTCATTAAGGATAGAAAAGATGTAGGCTTGTTCATCAGGTGGATCAGTGAAAGGAGAGGAGTACACTGTCAACTGCTAAATATTTTCCATAATCACTTCTAAATCCTGTTTCTCTGGTTACATTGTATTTACTTCATGCTTTGTGTCCCATATTTGAGCGCATAGGCTGTGAAAAGGTGATTTTCTCAGCAATAATCATGTCTCTTCCTTACGTTCATTGTGTAGTCAACTGACGAGCACCCCTGCCTTACTCACCTCAAAATCATCATTTTTGGGTTAAAATTCAATTAATTCATGCTTTGTGCCCATTATTTATGTGAATGGGGTCTTAAATAAGTGCTATGCATGTCCGGTAGGAAGGTAGGTAGGTAGGTGGTTTTCTAATTTAGGTTAGGTTTGGTTAGGGTCAAGAATGACCGGTGCTGTTGGTGTACAGTGAACACCTTTGCCATACCTAACTCGTTTTCTGGTAACAATTTATTTATTTGATGCTTTATATCCCATATTTTAGTGCATAAGATGTGAGAAATGATGATTTTCATAGTGATTGCCACGTCCAATACTTACTTACACTAAGCTGCCAACTTGTGAACACCTATGCCTTACTTACCTCAAATTCATCATTTTTGGGATAAATTTGATTACTTCATGCTTTGTGCCCATTATTTATGTGAATGGGGTCTTAAATAAGTGCTATGCATGTCCAGTAGAGAGGTAGGTAGGTGGTTTTCTGATTTAGGTTAGGTTAAGTTAGGGTCAAGAATGACCGGTGCTGTTAGTGAACAGTGAACACCTTTGCCATACCTAACTCTTTTTCTGGTAACAATTTATTGATTTGATGCTTTGTATCCCATATTTTAGTGCATAAGCTGTGAGAAATGATGATTTTCATAGTGATTGCCACATCCGATACTTACACTAAGCTGCCATCTCGTGAACACCTATGCCATACCTACCTCAAATTCATCATTTGGGGGTTAAAATTCAATGATTGCATGCCTTGTGTTCATTATTTAATGCATACAATGTGAGAAAGGGTGATTTTAATAGTGATCTCCTTGTCTGATCCTTACTTACTCTTGCTGGCAAGTTGTGAGCACCTATGCCTTACCTGTAAATCATCATTTTTTGGTTGAAATTCACTTATTCCATGCTTTGTGTGCATTATTTATGTGAAAGGGGACTTAATTAAGTGCTATGCATGTCCGGTAGGGAGGTAGGTAGTTGGTTTTCTGATTTAGGTTAGGTTAGGTTTGGGTCATGAATGACCAGTGCTGGAGCTTTAGGGCCACTATCCGGACAAGACCACTTTCCGGTCATGCCTTTGGCTCTATTACGTCGGATTGTGGGAAGATTACTGTATTATACTTCAAGTACTGTATATAAATACTTTTTTTAGTGACCCTTTACGGTATGGTTACGTACATTATTTATGAAGCATACTGTGTATCCTTATGACTTAGTTTGTTCTTTTTGAGAGCTTGATATTAGCTGTAGTGCTGTCCATTTTCTGTAAAATTTTTGCAGGATGAGCAATGCAATTATAGTAACAGCCAGTCTCGTAGCACTCCTCTTGAAGTTTGAAAAATGTAGTAACTACTTGTGATGTCCATGATCTTAGCAAAGCCCATTGGCTAGGACAGGTCGTGTGTGATGCGTGGGGGAGTGATGGACCCTTTGATGGGTGCGAGCTGGTGGGGTTACATACATGTGGAGATCTGGGACCAACCATACTCCGGCTCTTCACCAACACTCCCACTTGCCAAGCCCTGGTCTCTGTTGGTTGTTGCTACATGAAACTGACCCATGATGAAAGGTAGGATGGCTGATTTCAAAGTAGGCTAAATGATAATAGCTGCCTATATCAGGCAGTTCCTGTCCCTGGCCATTTATTATAATAATTTTGTTTTTATTACCATGCAGCTTCTCAGGAAAAACAAACAGACTTACCTTTGAATAACAGAACCTGACTGTGGTATGCTGTGGATACTTCAGCCAAAAAGAAGTACAGTGTTGTTTTTGGTGACTTACGATCAGCATATTAAACTGATAATGTATCTGTTTAGGAATGTTGAATACATTTCAACAACAAACGACAGTCATTGCCACAGCACATGGTTGTGTAACAGGTGCAACACATCCACGAACAACCCCCCCACTCACACAGCCACAAACATCACAGCTTAGTTCCTGCACACGACCACTACACTTACAGTGCAAGCACATCCCAGATGCACACCGCCTCAAGCAGGCGTAAACATATTACAGTTAAATATTGACTGCCTCTGCAAAAAAAACACCAGAAGCAGAACAATTCCTTCATGAACATGACATACCATATTGCTCCTGCAAGAAACAAAATTGACACATGCAGAAAAAACCCCAAATCAGACATTTTATCACATTTGCTCAGACAAAACTGAGGGCCATGAAAGTGGCCTCATTACATACATTCAGCCATCAGTCCACCACAGGTTACAACACAAACAAAATCACTTTTCCCAAGTGACACAACATTAGAAATACAGTCACTATAAAATCTGGTCACAGACAAGAAAAAAAAAAAGTGTAACATTAACATTTACCCTTACTCCTCCCATGCTTTACCAGTGTAATGCAGCCCTCATTTCCTTCTCCAGATACAGACACCTGACTCTGCCATTAATGTGGGCATTAATGCAAAAAACACTGCCTGGAATGAACATAAAGCAGCTGCTGAGGCCTCAGCCTTGCATTACAGCTCAACAACATGTACATTCCCAGTGACACCTCACAGTACACCCTCATCCCACGCCAGGCAAACTGCACCCCCACCTCCCTAGACATCACGTTCTATTTGCCAACACTTGCACTCAGCACCACCCGTCAAATGGAACCCAAACTCAGTGCAGATCATCTCCCCATCATTATCACTATAGAAACACAATCCAGACCAGAATGATCATGTCTCTACAAGAAGCAGTCTAGAGAAAATTCACTGAAGAAACAAAACAACATCTTAGCACACCAAACAACACATCCCTCACCAGCATTAACAAGTACATTACAAAGTTCAGCAGCATCACACTCATTACAGAGAACACCAGATTCCACAAGGCAGCAGAGGACATTACAACCCAAGCTTTACGCTAGAAATTGCCTGCTTCATAAAATAATGCAACAGACTGAAGCACAACTCCTCTCTTGCCCACACACAAGACACCATCACAAGGCTACAAGAACTAAACATTGAGAACATTTTGTTTTGTTTCATTTGTAAAGGCTCCAGCATGCTTGCATATATCAGCCTTGGTCAACTAATGGTGGCTGTCTGTCCTGCCCGATCTTTGGCAGCCTCCTCATTTAGTCCCATATCCCTGAGGTCACACTGTTTGACTTCATCCCAGGTATTTTGTGGTCTGCTTCTTGCAACCCTACCCCAACATTGACACTTCTCGCTTTCTGCACCCATTGTCATCCTCAATCTTCGCCACATATCCAGACCATCTCAATCTACCTCTCCTCATCACAACACCAATACACCCCTGTCCCATCCTTCCTCACAACTCTTCCATCGTATTCAAGAACACACTGCACAGCCACACTTGAGCCTGCATATATTCTCTTCCTTTACTGCTGAGGTCTCGCTACCAAACAGCAGTACATGCCTAATACATACCGCATACAAAGATCCCATAGCACAGAGGAGAGCTCTGTCAGTGTCGGGAAAGGCAACAGTTCCCCGAACTTCTTCCAAACACTCCTCACTGTAGCCACAGAGCTAGCTCCAACTCCACCTCCTCATTAGCAAAATTAGAACAAAGAAAACAGAAAACTGGAAGTGCTTTGTAACAACACTTAATCACTCCACAGACCTGTCTCATCTCCACAAAGGTTCTACAAAATACTTAAACAGTATCACATAATCACAAACAAGCACATCCAAGACCCATGCCAGCATCACCTCCTACATGCAACACACCCTTTCCAACCGAGAATGAGAAAACATACTTGTGAGCCACTATGCAAACATGTAACTCATGATCAGCATGCGCTGAGTCCGAAAATCAATCCTCTCAACACTTGACCACAAAGAAACCCCTTTCACTCCAGAACAGACACATAAGGTTATCAAGAAAACAAAGAACTCTACAAGCACAGGGCTTGATGGCATCAGCAACCTGCACGTAAAACATTTAGGACCACAAGGCATCCAGGTCCTCAAACATCAGCAACTACTTATCTGCACACTGTACCATCCCCAGTACACTGTATTTGGAAATGTGTAACAATTACCATTATACTCAAACCAAACAAGCACAAACACACCCTTCATACTGACTCGTAAAACTGCTTAACACACCATGCTAAATCTTGGCTCATCCTCAAAGTCATAGCCCATGTCCTCCTTGCACCTCCACAAAATGGATTTAGAGGATGACACTCTATAAGCACCATACTGACTAATCTCACACAAAAAGCATCTGATGACATCAACTCGATAACTCACACTTTTCACAACAGAAGCAATTTTAATGCCTTCGATGCCATCCTCACACACAAACTGATCAACAAGATATACAGCAGAAGATGCAGCCCAACACCAAACACTGCCTTGCCAGCTATTTATACGGTAGACAAGCGCATGTCACGTTCCAGGGCAAGTTAGCACGAACACAAAATTTCCCCAGCAGAGTTCCACAGGGCTCCGTTCTCTCTCCCACACTTGTCAACCTATACAATGTGTGATATTCTTGCACTCCAGCTGCCCACAAACATTGCATTATATGCAGATGACATCACCATAATAACCACACACCTAATTCCAACAAGACTGCCTCAGCACAATGCATACTTGGGTTGAGGACAACAGGTTAATGATCACCCCAGCCAAATCCACCATCACATTCACCACCAGCTATAAACAAGTTGGAATTACTTCCTACACCCTTGTAGCAAACTGCACATGGCCACACTCCCTCTGCTTTGACAATACTGAAACCAACCCAAGATACCATGATTATTGTTTTAACTGCATTTACTCTCAATCCTGGTGTCTGATATCGTCTCTCCACTTTCTAAATCTTTCATCCACCTCCCTTTCATTCTCTGCAGTCAACACCAAGTCATCAGCATACTTCATCTTCCATGGAAGTCCATTTCTCAAGTCACGTGAGAGAGCTTCAGGCACCATAGCAAACAATAAGGGGCTCAAGACTGACCCCTGATGCACACCAACATTTACGGAAAACCCTTAACTCAAACCTCCATTCACTCTCACCTGTGTGTGAGCACCCATATACGTAGCCATAACCACTTTAACCAGCTACTCCTCAATAACAAGCTGTCTCATTTCCTACTTCGCCACCTCCCTAGGGACACTGTCAAAGGCCTTCTCCAAATCAATAAACACAAAGTACAGCTTCCTTTTCTCTCCTATTTATTTTTCCTGAAACTGTTGGACAATGAATATGGTGTCAGTGGTCCCTTTGCCTGGCATAAACCCAAACTGCATCTCATCAGTATTCACTCTTTCCATAATCATATCTTCTTGGACTCTCCATTACCTTCATATCTGGTCCAAAAGTTTTATGCCTTTATAATTTTCTCATTTCAGCACACCACCCTTCCCCTTGTACACATTTATAATCACATTCTTCAGCCATTCTTATGGGACAGCACACTCACTCCTGACACTGAGAGGGCTCTTCCTCCATGCTAAGGGATCTTTCTGTGCAGCATGTGTTAGGAGTGTAATGCTGTATGGTAGTGATACCTGGGCCATGAAAGAAGAGGATATTTGTGGGCTCAAATGTAGAGAAATGACAATGATTAGGTTGGCGTAGTGAATCCTTGAATGCAAAACCCGGGGGGGAGCTAGGTTAATGACTGAAGAATTGAGTGGAAAGATGGAACTGGAGTGTAGTGGTGTCATGATAAGGAGGGGTAAATTGAGATGGTTTGGACATGTTGAGAGGATGGAGGATGACAGTTGGGTGCAGAGTGTGAGAAGTGTGAATGTCAGTGATTGGACTGCGAGACGCAGACCTAAAAAGCCCCGTGACAAGGTCGTAGTGTGTGAGCTCAGGGATGAAAGACTGAATAGGGAGGCTACCAGAGATCAAGCAGTGTGGAAAGCTGCCATTAGGCAACCAAGGCTGACGCATGCAAGCATATTGGAGCCTTCATAAATGATGTGAACAAATGATACATGCCTTAGAGATGAAATGCCGTAAGCTCAGGTTTTGATTATTGGATGTTTTTGCCTTGTTAACTTGCATCTTATGATTTCAAAAAGTAATTTCCTCTGTTACTTATAGTACATGTTCCATTATCAGTTCAGTACAGTGATGGAACAGTTACTATACTACAAATGTGTTTGATGGGCCAGGCAGGCTAGAGTTGAGCAACAAGAACAGTAAGAACTTCATGCACCCAGTAGGCCTGTGGGAAGGGCCTGGTTTGTTGATTTTGAGGGTTCAGTGTTATAAGCTGTCCAGTGAAATAGCCACCAGGGGTTTTGACAGGCAGCAAACAAATTTAGCCAAGTTCATTCCACAGCATAGTCTCAATCCTGGAGCTGCAAGTTAGGTTTGTTGAAGTTTAACATTGTGTTTTACACAATGTCCAAAATTTTTGAGGTGTATTTATGGTTGAATGGTAGTATTTTCATCATTTTTTCATGTAGTTTTCCTTTTATGCATGAGTAAGCTTTAGTGCATGCATCATGAAATAGTGTACAGATCGTAATTGAGATTGTATTTTTTTATTTCATTTTTGTTTCGTACCTCTGCCAAGAAAGATGGAGGAGATTATGTATTCATTTTTGTTTGTTTGCTTGTTTGTCTATAAATTATATAAATAAGTTATTGATGGATTTCATTGAAATTTTAAGAACATATGAGGTGCTTAGAATCATAATGTCCCAAGCGCTGTTATTTAAAAAATGAGAAAAACGCCTCCAAAGTCTGGCAACTTTTAAACACATATATCCCAAGAACGAAGACAGATATTGCATTGCTCTTTGTTTCGTAGTGCCAGGTCCCTGATATAAAATCCTATCATTTACATGAGAGAGAGAAAGATGGATGGAAACATTAAATTTTATTTCACATGCACAGTATACACTACACTTACATGCACCTACTTACAAACTCTCTCTCTCTCTCCCTTAAATTTGTCCTTCTCTGGGCAAAAGCTTCAGGGCCTATCCCCAGGGCATATCCTCAAGGCCCAGTAGTCCTCTTACATCTCCACATGTCACCATTTCAGCGCTAACACCCACCATCCATACTGAATACAGTCTGTCCGCCCCTAACACGGGTATTTTCTTCTGCACCGACCTCGTGTTAGGCAAATATCGTGTTACAAGGACTCTTGAGAACCCCTATTTCCTTCCGCACCCCTGCCCAAAGTCCACTTTTCTCCCCTTGTGGTGCAATTTTTTTGGTACTCCTCAATTTAAACCTCCTAACAGCATTAATATGGTTATAAAAAATACATTAGGTCAATAGGACTTTTTTATTTATTGTACTGTACCTTATGTGAGAAGAGCAGACACACGTCACCGGAGATGAGGTAGAGGGGAAGAACACACTCTACAATCCTTCAAAGTCTATTTCACTAGCAACACTTCTAACATCTTTCTAGATCCTCCATAGCTTCTTCATCCTGCTGGTGCTGGATATGCTATTGCTGTAGACCAGTGGCAGCTTGTCTGGCGAAGTAACGAGTGATCAATGACTGTTTACGGCGGTTTGCTTGGTCAGTTTGTATACGATTGTAGACACTGACTGCATCAACAATCCGCATAATCATGTCGTTACCTCTTGCAAGGCAATGGTCGCTGTCAAAGATGAACTCCATGAGAGACTCGGCTCATCTCAGGATTTGATTTAACACCTCACGGCTGGGTTCACCTGCTGGTCTTCCTCTAGCTGTTCCCTCTCCTCTTTGTCCCTGTCTTGTTGCTCAACTTCCTGCATAATCCGCTCATCAGAAGTGTCACTAGTGTCCCTGGCGATCTCCATCACATCCTCCACCGTCACCTCACTACAACCGGGCACTGAGTGCGGGACAGACACTGTTGGTGAGGCGAAACGGCAGCCATCTGAACACATTCACTTTTTGCTGTGCAGAGTTGTGGAGCTACATGGTGCCAAGCGTGGTTTATTGTGGCTGTGTTCAATTCTCTCCAGGCTGCCAGGAGGTTGTTCACAGCATGTCAAATGTTGTAGAGCTTCCAAAACTTGCTCATGTTCACAACCTTTTTGGAAATGACTTCATCCTGGGCGGTGGTGGCGGTGGCAGCGGTGGCAGTGGTGGTGGTGATGGTGGTGGCTTCCGCGTCACTCCCTTCCTCCTTTTCCTCCTCCTCCTCCTGGAGCAGCTGCTGGGGTTCTTCTTGGGAGTCTGTAACAGCAACTGCCTGTACACTCGCCGTTGATAGAAAAACTTCACATTGGCGATCACTTCCTGGTCCAAGGGCTGGAGAAGTGACATGGTGTTAAGTGGCAAAAACTCCATCCTAATGTTCTTGTGTCTGCCGATGAGGAAGTGTGGATGTGCAGGGGCATTGTCCATCAGCAGTTCGGCCGTAAAAGGTAGGCCTTCCTGCCTACAGCGGCATCTTGCATCATGTGCAAAGCAGTTGTCTATTCAATCAGTGACAGTGTGACTTGTCATCCACACCTGTCTTGACTGCCTCCAATAAACCCCTGAGTCGTTCATGTTCTGTAAGTGGTGAAAGGCATGTGGACATGCGGCGTGGTGGATGTCCAGTGGCCTCATTTTGCAACTTCCTGTAGTGTTGCAACAAAACAGAACCATTACCCTGCTCTTGTTGACCTTCTGTCCCTTTGCTTGTGCCATTGTCTTGGAAACGTAGGTTGATGTTGGCATTTTCTTCCACTGAAGGCCGCTCTTGTTCATATTAAAAACTTGCTCTGCTGTGTAATCCCCCTCCTTGATGATAACTTTAAGGATATCAGGGTACTTCTCCTCTTGCATTTTGTCGGCAGTTGCCTGTTCTTCAGTCAGTTTAAGGTTCTTCAGCTTCTTGCAATGGACAAAAGACGACAGCCACCCAGTGGACGCCTTGAACGTTCGTTGAGATGGCATTGCTGGTAGATATTTACTACATGCCGTCTTGAAAAAGCAGGTGGCCCGTGTCCTCAGATCCATGGCTGACACCAGCATGTGGTTTCTTTCCCGCCGCTGAATGTACTCTACTAGTAGTAGCCTTTCCATAATGATCATGGCCTTTGGAGTGATGACAGATCTGGTATCTGCTTCGCCAGCACCAAAGTTCTTCATACAAGCAAGGATATCAGCCTTGTTGGTGTAGATTGTGCAGATGCTGGACTTGTTGAGTTTATAGGTGCGTGCAACTACGGCCTTTGGTTCCCTGGGGTCTGTCCATCTGATAACCTCCATCTTCTCCTTGAGGCTAAGGTGAATCCTCTTCCTTTTTGGACGCAAGCCGCTAGGTCCAGGAGTTGCGTTGGCGGCCATACTGAGCAGGGAAAAATGTGACGTGGAGCTAATGCGGGCAGTGTGTCTCGCAACATGAGGCAAGTTGAGGAGGATGGTGTGGGTAGGAGTGGGCCGACTGGGGAACGCGGGAGGCAGGAGGAAGGTAGGGTGGTTCTGATTGGTTGGGTGGCTGGGAGGGCGAGAAAGGCGAAGTGTGATTGGCAGGTGATGACATCAAATATTGTGAGGCTGCGCGATGCACACTGTGTCACAGCCCGTCCGGTTTAAATTACCACATTATGCTAACAGTGCCCGCTTTAGAATGTTTATTTCGTTCCGCAAAATCGTACTGCATTACAGCAATGTCATGTTACAGCAAACCGCGTTAGGGGAGGACAGACTGTACTTGCGAGGGCTGTCATACAGGACTGGTGTATTGGTATTAGCTAGGGTGTTTTTATGACATGTCGGTAGGTCTTTTGATCGATCAGTAAAGTCTAATTTTTATAAAATTTACGTCACAAACTCACATGCTCATAAATTCGCATACACATACTTGCATGTACACATGCACATATAGGCAGTAAAAGGTACATTATAGGCTCACATGACAGTAATAATGACAGTAATGATTGTAATAATGAGTGTTCATATTGGCAGTAAAATTGAGTTTGTAAGCATGTGTATGTGTGAAAATGTAGTGTATACTGTATATGTAAAATAAAATTTAATGTTTCCCCCCCCTCTCTCTCTCTTTCATAAATGATAGTATTTTATAGCTGAGACCTTGCACTGCATTTAGAAACAAAAAGCAATGCAATATCTGTCTTAGTTCCTGAGATATATGTGTTTCAAGGTGGCCAGACTTTGGAGGTGTTTTTCTCGTTTTTTTACCCCTAAAAGACGGGTGTCCGCATATGCGGTCAGGCCCCCTCCCACATGCACACACACATACACACACAACCACCAGCCACCACCCCCACCATCTCCCTAGTACCCCCCACTGCTCCATACCACCCCTACCCTCCCCACCCCCCATCCCCCAATCCCCCCAACCACTCCCACCACTCCCTATCCCCCACCCTCACCCCCCCACTGTCCTTCCAATACCCCCACAACCCCCAATGCCCCTAACCACTACACCCAACACCCACCACCCCCTATCCTCTCCCTCACCCCCCCACTGTCCCCCCAACACCCACCACTCCCTATCCCCTCACCCCCACTGCTCCCTACCACCCCCATCCCCACAAATCCCCCACCATATCCCACCCGCTGATTATGCCTGTCCTGGGCGTGTCAAAACATTCCAATGCCCGTCTTTTAGGAGTTAAATATCGGCACTCGGGATATTATGATTCTAAGCGCCTCATATGTACAGTATCATGGGCCAAGGAAGTCCCCCCCCCCAATGTATCTCAAAAACTTATTAATGGATTTCAATGAAATTTTTTGGATATGTGGGTCATGGACCAGTGAGAGTTGATTAAATTTTGGTGGTGGTCTGAGTTGTCAGGTATAGGAATTATTAGAGGAATGTGCTCACTGAGTGTGCTCAACTTGTTTATTTATTTATTTATTTATTGGAGCAATAGTTTCATTTTCTTCATAGCATTTAATTATTCTTCTGGAGATGTATGAATACATTCCAGTTTCCCTTTATCAGCCCTGGAACATTTTAATGCATTTTGATCTTGAACAGTACACCATATTTATTTTTGTTTGTAATATCTGTGATATTCTTTATTCCAGTGACCAGATCAACTGCCCAGGCTACCCAATGAGCCAGTATTTGAAGTGCTTTCCTGAACATGCTTTGAGCTATGCAGCAAGGGAGGTGGCCTGTCATGCCATTGAAATGTATGCAAGCAGACTGAAAGAGGGAGCTGATAATCTGAAGGTGATGAAAGAATGCTATTTGTTGTGACCATCTTACTTTGGCCTTGCTTCCAGCATGCATTTCTTTAGTACAATACTAATTGCCTTTAATATGATGGGCACTCAAAATATTCAGTTAAAAAAAAAAAAATAGTATGGAACATTTATGAAACCTGGGGAGTTTTTGGGGGGTGTTTATTACAGGAAGTACCAGGGGAGGTGCTGCAAGTAATGGGAACATGTATTTTCTGGGAGAGGTGCTGCAGGCAATGGGAACATGCATTTTCTGGGAAAGGTGCAGCAACCTTTAAAAACATGATGACAGTTTTATGACAGGGATTATCTTCCATTATTGTACAATTCATTTATGACACCTAAATTACTGAAGGCCACGAAGTTCGGTTTGTTGACATTTGCACTGGCATCCTGCAGATGTAGGACAAGGGATCAATTCAGATCCGAAATTCGTTCATCCCCAAATCATTCTATTTAAGTTAGGTTAGGTTACGTTGGGTTAATAGGGATAAACGATGATGAATTAACTTTGGAGCTGAATCAGCCTGAATGTTCGACATGGTAAGTGGCCACGTGCCTCCATTTGCTTGTAAAACTGATGAGTTTGTGTAGCTGATATCTTGAAAACTATGCATTTCTGCAACTTTCTAAATCTGTCATAATGTTTATTATTATACAATTGCAAATTCTATGCCTGGGGCTCTCCTGTAGAGTCACTGAGTCACTGCATGTGGAACATTACCTTTTTTTTTTTTGCCTGCAGTTATTAATCATGCTATGCAATAATCTCATGGTGAGTGTTTAATACATATATTAAATTGCATTTTTTGTGTGTTTGCCTATGATTTATAACTTTCTAGGGATTTTTGTGCCTTGAATTAGAGTGAGTCACTGAGTGTCAGTCTCCCTATGCTTTTGGGCATAATACCATTGCTTATTGGAACAAACCTCAGGAGAACTCATTAATAATGATGAAAAACTTTTGTTGGAATTTGTGGTAGGTGGGGGCACTCACCATCCACTCACCCGATGCAGCGCTGCTCTGGGTGTCTGCCCTTCACTCTCTTTCTTCCTTCCTCTTCTGTCTGTCTTTCCGTCATTCATTCCTCTTCCTTCTGCCTACAGGTGACTTTACACTCCCTCTTCTGTCTTTCTTTACTTCATTCTTTCCTCTTCCTTCTGCCTATGGTTAACTCTACACAGAGTGACAAACCAAATCGTTTCCTGTTCACCAGGAAACCATTTACCATGCTGGGTGGTAACCATATAGCCAGATTTTGACGCCTGGTGGTTTAGTGGGTAATTAAGGCACTCCAATCAGCTTGAGCCTGTGCAGGTTTATATCAAGGGGTGGTTTGAGTTTATTTCTCACGTAATGCCCCTCAGGGATGAGAGAGGCTCGTCACTCTCATCTTAATTGATAGGACCAACTTGCTTAGCCCCGGGCTGCTATGCTCCTCATGGGGCAACATAGGATTGGATGTTGAATAGATGGATGGATCTTTCATAATTGTATAATTCATTTGTGACACCCCCCCCCCTGGGGGTAGGGGGTTTTTCAAGAATTCTCCCCCAGTATCCCTGCTTGTCGTGAGAGGCGACTAAAAGGGTTGGTGGCGGGTTAGTGCCCCACCCCGTAAAAACAACTAACTTGTAGGAGGAGGCTGTAGCACGGGCCGAACAGGGTAGTACTCCCGAGGGGAATGGAATGCTGGTGATAGGGAGAGCTGGAGCTCCTTTCACTAGCTACCTAATCATCCTCCTTTGCTGACCTTTTCAGTGTGACAGTAACATGGAGAGTAGACCAGCATACTCTCCCAATCATTTCCTCTAACTATCCTATGCACTACACCACATGCACTTTACATATCACACAACGTACCCCACTACGTTACAGGGGTTGACGCCAGCAAGGGCATGCGGCCAGAAAACTTTGCCCCCGCTACCTAGTGGCGGACTTTGGGGGGAGGCTTGACTGGGGTTCCGCCGGCACAGATCATGGGTCCGGGGCGAGATGGGCCTCGAACCTGTGCTAGAGGGTACAGGGCATTGCGGTTCCCAGGCTGCCGCTTCCGCTCATTAGAGAGGGGCCCGAACCTGGGAGTAGCGCCCCAGGAGGCTGCCCTATCAGTGGATGTATAATGGCGGGGCAGTTGCAGTGCCAAGGCGCGCTTGGAGGGTGTCCCTGCTGGTGTCCTGGCAGGGTGCCCCGAGGCCACTACCACAGCCACTAGTAAGCTGGTGGGCTAGAGGTCCCAGATCCATTGCCTGGACCTGGGTCTGTGCAATGGGTCGGGCCTTTGGAATGTTTACCCCCCTTTATCTTACCGACTATGACTATGAACAAAAACAAGCACCAAAGCAAGCCTGACGACAGCAAATCACCCATGGGGTTTAGGGTGTGTTCGTGGAATGTGGGAAGTTTGAGAGGAAGAGCAGGGGAAGTTGTTGAGGCATTTAGTAGGAGGTGGGTGGATGTGGCATGTCTGCAGGAAGTCCGGTACAGGGGTGGATCAGCCAGAAAGATTGCTGGGAAGGATTGCTACTATAAGTTGTTTTGGCAGGGGGGAACTGACGGATATGGGGGTGTGGGGGTGTTGGTTGCGGAGAAATGGGTGGAGTATGTTATGAATGTCATGAGAGTAAGTGATAGGATAATAGTAGTGAAAATTTTGATCGGACGGGTGATGGTTTCAGTCATATCAGCATATGCTCTGCAGGTAGGATTGGATGACGCAGAGAAGGATAGATTTTGGGATGATTTAATACGCGTAGTAAGTGGTATGGGTGATGATGAGGTAGTGGTTCTGGGAGGGGATTTAAATGGTCATGTTGGTGAAGCAGCTCAAGGTTATGAAGGAGTCCATGGAGGATGTGCATATGGTGTGAGGAATGCGGAAGGGGAAAGAATACTCGAGTTTGGGGAGGCTATGGACATGATTGTGTGCAACACACATTTTAGAAAAAGAGTGAGTAGATTGATTATGTACGAGTCCGGGGGAAATAGTAGCCAGATAGATTATTTTCTGGTAAGGAGGGTTGATAGGAGATTAGTGAGGGATGTTAAAGTTATAGGAAGCGAGGAGTGTGTTCAGCAGCACAAACTGTTGATTTGTGACATGGTGCTTAAGGAACGAGTGATGAGAAGGATGACATATGTACCTAGGAGGAAAATATGGAAGCTGAGAAACCAATCAGTAAGGGATGCCTTTTATAGTGAGATGAGGAGAGTGGTGGCTGAACAGGAAGCCAAAGATAGAGACGTTAATGAACAGTATGGAGCCCTTAAGAACAACCTCTTGAGAGTTACCGATGCAGTATGCGGTTGGACAAGAGGCCCACCAAGACATAAAGTAACTTGGTGGTGGGATGAGGGTGTAGAAGCCGCAGTTAAGGAGAAGAGAAGGCTTTTCCGGGAATGGAAGAAGGGTGGTAACAGGGAGGAGTACTTGGCTGCCAAGCGCAGGGCTAGAAGAGAGGTATACAGGGCGAAGTCTGAGTCACAGAGACTTTTACTTGATAATCTAAATCATGAAGGAAGGAAAAATATGGTTTTTAGGGTGGCAAATCAGATGAAGAGAGATAATCGGGACATTGTAGGCGAGCAGTGTGTGAAGAATGATGAAGGAAGGGTAGTGGTTAACAGTGAGGATATTAAAGATGCATGGAGAGAGCATTATAGCCGGTTGTTGAATGAGGAGTTTGATTGGGATAGGGAAGGTTTGGAGCCAGCTGATCCAGTGTTTGGGCCTTGGCCTTTGATTGACGCTGCTACTGTGAGTGAGGCAATAGGCAGGATGCGGGTGGGGAAGGCGGCAGGTGTGTCTGGGTTGACTGCCGAAATGTTGAAGGCCTCAGGAGATATTGGGGTGAGGTTAGTCAC
>JAGKTI010004637.1:7018-26457 GCA_018397915.1 Birgus latro | reverse complement strand
CCCCCCCCCCTCTCCCTCTCTTTCTTCGCTTTTATTTATTTATTTATTTGCACATTCTTTCAACCAAGTACAGTGCTTCCTCCAATTTTGCGAGAATATGATCGACAAAAAACCTCGCAAAATCGAAATTCGCAAAGTTTAAACAATTAAATATATGCAATAAAGGTAAATTGGTCGACATCACCCCAAGGTAAGCACTTTTTCCCACTCTTACTCTCGACTCTACCTCTTAATTTTATGATGATAAATGAAACAAACACGGACTGATGTATTGTACAGTAATATTATTATGAAAACATCATAGGTAACAAACATAAAAAAGAAAAAAAATGCATATTTACACTGATGTGAAGACTGGCGTGGTGTACAGGCCTGGTGGCGGGGCAAGGCTTGGGTGCGACTACTGTGGTGTAAACAAACATGGGGGGCGGCAGAACACCGAACTAGGAGGCACAGTGAGGGTGACCAGATTTAGCATAATTTTGCTAATTTTAGCATATTTTTCCAGAAAATTGTGTTTAGCACAAAATTTAGCATGTTATCAAATCTAGCATATTTTTAGCATAATCTAATAAGCTTAGGACAATTTTTAGCATGATTAGAATAACTGACCACTCGTGGCTAGCAGTAGTTTCTGGATTGAAGACCAGGATACATGTTTAATATAATATGATTAATGGTAACTGTGAAAGTCCATACTTTTAACAAACCTAGAGCAGGAAATCACGGGCTTTGGAGGAGGGTAGACGTGTACTGTACAGATCCACAGGCTCTGGGACCCAGGGTGCCGCCATGGCTGACTAAAGTCAGTTATTCAGCTGAGTCTGTGGATGCCGTCTGTTCAGGCTGCGCCAGGTTCAGTGCCCATCATTTCTCTATTGCTTAGTACCTCCTGTAGGTTGCAGTGCTTAAGTGTGAAGTGTGGTAGGAAGAGTTTCAGCATATGTTTCACAAACATTTGTCAAATAATCTTTTAGAACCTGAGTAATTATTTATTTTAATGTTCTTCTTTCATAATTATAAGAGTGCATACTGTATACAGTAAAAAACGTAGAAATAATACTATATTAATCATAAAATATAACAGAAACCGAACGTATTAAGAGCAACAAAAGATTTAGCATTATTTTTGCCAATCTAGCATAATTTCAGCTGCTGTCTAGCGTATTCCAGCTAGAGAAATCTGGTCACCCTGCCCACCACTCGACCTCGCAAAGTGTGTGATCGCTCGCAAAGTTCATAAATGTTAAAAAATAAATGACTTGGAACTACCTCGCAAAATTGGTGATTCGCAAAGTTAAAGTTCGCAAAGTTGAAGGATGTACTGTAAATGTTTTGTGCCTTTATCACATTGCATTCAATACTTTCTGGAAGACGTTTGCAAAAATTATGTTTTTTGTATATTTCTCCGGTTATTCTCCATTCTCTCCCATGTGCGAGCGGTTGTGCGGTATGTATTTAACGCATGAGAATGAAATAAACATTTTCTGGTGTGTAAAATCAAGCTCTCAAAATGTCAAAGACGAAAATTAGTCTTGGTGAAATTTATTGCGGCAGGGGGGCAAGACAAGGTGAGGGAATTTTATTACTTACGTAGCTGTCTGTCTCTCTCTTTGAAAGAGAAGGGAGGGAATAGAGGAGAGAGAGAAGAGGGACCGATGATGATGATGATTTAGATTTGCCTTCCCATTGGGAGGACACGGGCAAAAACAAAAGCCCGTCAGAGTAAAAAGCTGTACAAAGATTTAGGGTTACAGGTTAACGTGGGGGAGGGTAGGTAGCCACAACCCCTAAAATCACAGAGGCAGGTGCCCGAGCAATAGTCTCTGCAGCCAAACGATAGTCGTCATCCCTGAGAAGCTGCTCACCAAGGCCACGCCGAAGACAATACGTTGCGGGACAGTCAAGAATATAATGTAAAAGAGGTGTTGCACTAATGCCGAAGCAATGAGGGCACGGCTCCGGGTTTCCACCAGTCATCTGGTTATAACATGGATATCCCAGACGCAACTGGCGAAGCTTGACAAGAAGGTGATTGGGTGTGCCGGTGGGTACATCAACAGGTGTATAGGTTGTAGCAGTGGCATACCAGGTGGCAGAGCGAGAGCCTTCGTATACCTGGAATTGATGATCTTCCCGGGAAAGACGGTGGACAGCATCAGTTACTTGTCGCAGGATGCAAGATAAGCTAGGTCGTAATGGAAAGGTGACAATAGGGAGAGTGCAGGCGAGGTGAGCAGCAGCATCAGCACGCTCGTTGCCCATAATTCCGACATGTCCAGGAATCCAGTGTAGATAAATTTCACCTCCCCGGCTAGTGATGGTAGTTGCAACAGCCAGGATGGAGGTAAGTAGGAACCTGTTGTCTGTGAAATTGAGAAGAGCGGGAGTCTGTATGTATAATGATGCGCTGATGGGGGAAGCGATCGGTATGGCGAAGAGCACCAAGGATAGCAACAAGCTCAGTTTGGTAGGCTGAAGCGCCAGAGGTGATACGCCAGGACTCAACCCACTCATCACAGATAAAAGCAGCGCCTGCAGTCCCATCAGCACCCACAGACCCATCTGTATAATAGACGGCAGCATCAGGAGTGTAGAGAGCCGCCATACGACGCAATCCATCCTGTTGAAGAAGAGCAGGAAGAGAGGCCCTTGGGTTTGCCACAGTAGGCTCAACACACCTAATCACAGGAGGAAGCCAGGGTGGTGCTGGAGCATAGGCAGGGTCAGGCAAATCAGGACCACCCCTGACGGCATCAGCGGCATCAAGTCTGCGAACTGCGTTGGCGGCAAGGAGAATCCAATCACCTCCAGGGCATGGATTCGGGGGCTGATCAAGTGTTCGCCAGAGGAGAACAGAGACAGGAAGGTGGGGCCGGTGCCTGCATAGCTTAGCAGCGACAGCTGCTGTTTGTGCCCAAATGCGATGTTGCAGAGATGGGAAACCGCTCTCAGCCCGAAGATTAACAAGACGCGTCCATGGTGGTGCCCCAAGCATCACACGTAGGGCAGTATTTTGTACCACTTCCAGGGAATGATGAAGCGACTGAGATCCCAGTGAGACATACAGCCCCATAATCCACAAGGGATCGGATGGCGTGGGTGTAAAAGGTACGCAGGACGCTGTACGAGGCACCCATATTGCGGCTAGAAAGGGCTTTGAGGGCAGAGATGCGAGTAACCGCCCGTTCCCGTACATACCTCACATGGCTGGCAAACTTAAGATGGCTGTCGAACCAGATGCCTAGGTACTGGTGACATCGTACAAAGGCAAGGCGTTGACCCCCAAGGAGGAGGGGACGGTCTGGGTGACGAAGACCGAAAGGTAGGCATTTGGTCTTGTTAAAGTTGATTTTTAGACCAAGTTTGCAACATTTGTCATGAAGGCAATTGAGTGCAGTTGGTGCCTGGGTATAGCAGTTTCGCCCGGAGAAGACCAATGCTAAGTCATCTGCATAGGACAGTAGAGAAATCCCTTGACCATAGTCAACAGTGAGCAGTTCCTTTATCAACACATTAAATAAAAGAGGACTGAGAACACTTCCCTGGGGTGTGCCATTGACGTGTGGATAAGGGGGGGATATTTTGCCCTGGAATCGCACACAAGCAGCTCGGTCGAGAAAGAAGTCCCTCACCCATGAGAGGAGGCAACCACCCACGCCCTTGGCTGCGAGGGCTGCCAGTACTGCATCCGGGTTGGCAAGTTCAAACGCCTTCTCGAGATCGAGGAAGACCGCCATGCCACGACCACTTCTCAGTTCGCCAAGAAAGGAGGCCAAACAGTGCTGAGCACTCCTGCCAGGGAGGTAAGTGAAGAGCCGTGGATGGAGCGGTCCCAACCTCCAGGCAAGACGAGAGAGGATTAACCTCTCAGCAGTCTTGGCAATACAGCTGAGGAGAGATATCGGCCTCATGGAGTCCGGGTTGCGTGGCTTAGGGATGGGGTGAATAATGGCTGTCTTCCACGATCCCGGGAGACGCCCTTCAAGCCAAGAGTGATTAAACAGATCCAGGATACGAGCCTTCCCTCCTTGGCTGGTGCGAGCCAAGAGGGAGTAGACAAGGCCATCAGGGCCTGGAGCCGTATCCTTTCTGCCGTTTAACACTCGATCCAGCTCCCCAACAGTGAATAGGTGGTCTGCAACGTCAGGTCGAGAGCAAGCAGCCTCAACCAAGGCCCTACAGGGGCCTGCAAGACAAGCTTGCAGATCACCAATAGGCTGTGGGAGGCTAGCGGGGGCAGTACGGGCAGCAAAATGAGCAGCAAGACGAAGTGCCTCGCCAGCAGGGTCAGGATGTGAAGGTGTTCTTGCCGGTCGGGGGGAGTAAACGGACTTAATCCGCGCCCACATCTCACCAAGTGTGGAGTGGGATTCTAGTGACCTGCACCACCTCATCCAAGCCTCATCCCAAATGCGGCGCTTTTCCTGCGAGACGTGTTGCTCCACTGCAGCCAAGTATTTCCTGGTCAGAGAAGAAGGCCGCCGACGGTAGGTCTTGCGGGCCGAGTTCAGCCGATGGTTAAGCTCTTGGACCCGCTTGTTGTAGAACCAGTGGTCCTTGACGAAAACCGTGGGGCGCTTAGTGAGGGGAATACTGGCTGCAGCGGCGCGACGTAAGGCATGGGCAACCTGCTCAGCATGGTCCTCAAGGGAATGCGGGGGAACAACAGTTTCCATGGCGACCTCCACAACCCGCGCATACTCTGGCCAGGGTGCTCGCCGTAAGTCCCATCGGGGAGGAGGCGGCAGGGGAGGTGAAAGAGGAGCCGCCTGCAATTCCATCACCACAGCGAAGTGATCACTGGTGAGGAATGAGTGCAGGGACCACGTCGACACACTAGCAAGAGATGCAGAGGCATTGGAAAGGTCGAGCCTGCCGCCTTTGACATGCGTGGGCTCGGACAAGTTGTTTAGTAAGGAGATCCCCGCAGTTTCCTTGAGGGCCATGGCAACATGTCGTCCTGCCTCATTCGCCGGAAGGGGCGAGGAGAGGATGGGGTGGTGAGCATAAAGTCTCCCCCAATGACTGTGGGTACAGCAGCAGCGTGATTTAGAAGCTCCCCAACGTCTAGGGTCCCACCGTGACTTTTATAGATATTATATATAGTTAAGGAAGTCGTGGCAAGCTGCAGGGTTACAGCTTGAACTTCAACACCCTCTCCGCAGTGAATAGGGGGGTTGCATTCTGTGCAGGGGATGTAGTCCTTCACAAGGATGGCACAACCCCGTGTAGTGCCCCGGACCCTAGGTAGAAAGAATCCGTTGGAGCCTCGGAGTCTAAAAGGGGAGCCGTGAGGAAGGAGCGTCTCCTGCAAAAGGAATACATGGATATTCTCCGTGTCAGCCACTTCCTGGAGGTGAGGGAGCTTACTCCACGCCCCCAAACAGTTCCACTGCAATACACGGAGGTAGGCAGGAGTGGTCAGAGTGGGGAAAGGTGAGCAGTCCCGTGCAGGAGACCTGGAGCATCGCACTCTGCCTCCACCATTGCCGAAGCTAGGGGGAGCCTTGGTGAGGTGTGAACTGGGCCTTGAGGGTGTGCTGGCTGGCACCGGGGAGCAGGAGCTCTGCATTTTTCCTCTGTCACTGCTGAGGCTGGGGCAAGTGCCGGTGGAGGTGTGACCAGGCCTGGAGAGAAAACTGTCTGCCGCTGACGATGAGTAGCCCTTCGCTCTGCCTCTACCACTGCTGAGGCTGGGGCTGGCCCTGGGGAGGAGGTGACCTGGGCTCGGCGGCGACGCTGAGGAAGTGGAACAGAAGGCGCCTTGGCCCTGGCTGGCACCTTGACCCTTACTACCTTGACTGGAGATACGGGATGAGGAGCAGAGGGAGAGGTGGGAGGCCGCTTTTTCGCTTCCACCATCTCTGTTAGAGTCTTGTCTACCATATCCAGAAGGGGCGTTGAGTTGATTTGTTTGCCATGGAGCTCCCCCAGTAGCTGAGCCAAGCACAGGGCTATCTCCCTTCCAAAAGCCTGCAGTTCGTTTTCGGTGAAGAGAACCTGAGGAGAGCCTGCTGTGGAGGGCGAAGGTGGAGCAGGTATGTTGGTCGGTGGCGGGGTCACGGCTGGTGTAGGATGATGGACCTCCACTGTTACTGACTAATGAGTGAGGGCCGATGGGAGAGGCGGAAAAGCACTCTCGTCTAGAGCCGGAGGGGGAGGAGCTGCTGCATTGCGCTGCTGACCCCAGACAAAGGTCCCTGGTGGTGCAGGTGTAGTGCTGGTTGCTTGCTGCTGCTGAACCCAGGCCACCTGTCGTTCTCGACCCCGCAGGACGTGTGCGGCTCTCATTGGGCAGCTTGGCTGCCAAGCATGGTGCGGGCCGGCGCAGTTGGGACAACGGGATGCGATTACTTCCTTGGCCTTGAACTTGGTCAGGCAGTGGTCTGTCTCGTGTGGTCCGCTGCACATTCCGCAAACTACAGGCCTGCAGCATGTGGCTCGGTGGTGTCCATACCACTGACACCGGTAGCAGCGGAGTGGTTCGGGAGTGTAGGGACGGAGGAAGTAGGTGCCCCAGTTCCCTAGGTCGATGGAAGGCAGCAGAGGACCCCGGAGGGTGACAAGGACCTGGCGTGTCTCCTCCCTGGTGCGCTGCCTCTGGCAACAGGTAGCCTCTTCTACCTGAGGGTGGCGCAGAAGGTCGACTGGCATTCTCAGGGGATACCCCATGACGATTGCCCTGGTCGACCGTAGCCCTGGACTGAGCTTGACAAGTTTGATGGGGGAGGCCTCGTCCACTGCCGCCATTCGTAGGAGATCATACGATGCTTCGTCCTTGGGTACTAACACCGAGCTCCCATCTTTCCCAATGACATTGGAAGTCCTGAGTCCTGGGAGGTGATGTTTGAGGGCTGCTACAGCATCGTAACTGGTCATGTGGCCTTCCTGCAGAGGCACGTGAAAGGCTGGAAATTGTGAGCGGGTTGGAGGGGGCACAGCCACTGTCACTGAGGGGCAAGCAGCCAGAGGAGTCCTGTGAGGAGTCCCTGAGCGTCGTGCCGGGGTGGGACCGTTTCCCTGTCTGCGATCCCGGGACCTCTTAGTAGTAACTAGCGAGAAGCCCTCAGCATCAACACGGTCAGGAGCAGCAGCGGAAGAGGCTACAGGAGTGTCAGGGGCATCGCTTTCCACAGCCATCCGTTCGTGGATGCGAGCAGCCTTGGTAGGCCGTGGTGTGGTAGAAGGCTCGCAAACGTCAGGCTGAGACCGAATGGCGGAAGCACCAGCTGAGGAAATCGGCAGAGAGGGACGTGCATTCTCGGTAACTGGGGAGTGAGAGCTAGAGGTGGAAGAGCGACGCTCCCTCTTACTCCCCATAGTGCAGGCAGGCCTAGAAGAACCTTGCCTCTGAGGCACAGGTTGCAGGATGTTGAAGGGCCTCAAAGGAGGCACATCCTGAGGAGACTCCATCACAGAAAAACTCCCCGACAACTAGCAGACTACACACACACACTCAGAAAAACACCAGCAAAGAAAAAAAAAAAGGCCAGTTCCCTACGGTAATGGGTGCCTAAACTCCCCACCCTCTAAAGGGCGACACAGGAGACCCGTTACTGCCCCATGAGGGACTTCCCTAGTCTAACAGAGCCGCCCTCACTGCCTCCTTTAACCAGGCCCTAATGGCCCCCCCTCATGGAAGTGCCCTAACGGCACCCCTTCAGGGTTCGGCGTCGTACTACAGTGAGGGACACTAATGGCGGGCCGGAAAACACACACACACACACACACACACACACACACACACACACACAGAGCAAGACAGGAGTCTACTCTTCTGAGACAGAGTCCCTGAAAAAATAGGAAAACTCAGAAAAATTCTCCTCAGTAACTGAGACTATGTCCCACAACTGCCCAAAACGGACTAAACTTCCAAAAAATCTTCCTCTATAACTGAGACTAAGTCCAGTGTGAGAGAGAGATGGGCCAGAGGTCTGCACAACGCACTGGCTGGACATGGAGTCCAGAGGGACCGATGTTATGCCTTATCTTGTCATTCGAAGGTCTCATGCTAGTCCTGTATTTATTCTCTCTCTCTCTCTCTCTCTCTTACACTTGAAATCTTTTTTATTTTTATTCGTTTATATGTGTCTTTGCTTATAAGATGCTATACATATATATATTTTCTTGATGGAGATTGATTTTCCATTTTTGTTATATTTTCTTCACTTTTATTTATTCATTTATTTCTTATGTGCATTCCCTCTACCAAATAAATATGTTTTATGAATTTATGTCATATTGCATTCAATACTTTTTGTCAGATGTTTGCCAAAATTACGTTTTGGGAAAATTTCTCCAGTTGTTCTCCATTTTCTCCCATACACGAGCGCTAACTATTTTCAGCGTTGATGTGTCACTGTGTGGTTAGTATATGACATATGGAAGTGCAGTATACATTTTCTGGTGTGTAAAATCAACCTCTTCAAATTACAAAATAAAAAATTTAGCTTCATGAAAGTTGAAAAACCGACCCCTAATTGCATCCTGGGGGAAAGACAGGGTGGAAGAATTGCGTACCTTAGGGGTTAAGACCCTGTTCACACAAATAAGGGACAGAAGTCCTGAAATAAATGAAAAGGAACTGAGAATGAGAAATTAGAAGTGAGTATGGAAAATATTTAGCAGTGTATGGGGTACTTACGACACGTCCGTGGCTGTCGCGAAGATTAACCCACCTCCTTTCAGGCTCTGACTGTGGTGATGGTGCACTTGAAGCACGTACACTAATCCAGTGTTGCAGTGCACTGAATCCTTTGTACTCTGAATTCTAATTTCTTAACACTGCACATGCTGTTCTTACCTGCGCTGCACTTGAAACTCGCCAGTGTTGCACTCTGCACTTAAATCTTTGCACCCTGAATTCTGATTTCTTAACATTGCACATTCTTTTCGTACTTGTGCTGCACTTGAAACACGCCAATGTTGCACTTTGCATTTAATCCTTTGCACTGTGAATTCTAATTTCTTAACACTGCACAACACTGTAAATTCCCATGTGGTCTAGTGGCGAGTTTTTGCTGTTTATTTACTATCAATGTCGGACAGTAGGTGTTGCAGGTGGCCGAAGGATGCGTCGCTGGGACATGGTGATGGGCCACCCACTGCAGACAACTCTGAAGATAGCCACAAACTCACATCCAGTGGCAACTCCACCGTGGCCGATGTGCTGGGCTGTGGCTCAGAGGTGGAAGGCATGTCTTGGTGAGGCAGTGGTGTGGAGCCAGGGCTGGGCACGGTGGGGGTCACGGGCCTGATAGGTGTCAGTGGTTGATTGACCTAAGGAATGGCGATTTTGTAGGCAGTTATTGATGTGCTACCTAAAAGTGTGCACTTCCTCCACAAGTCCCAGGGGCCCCATCTCCCAGTCACAGTCCGGGTGTTCAAGGTAGTCCAGAACGAACTCTATGTGCTCCCGTAGTGTGCTTAGCTTAGGGATGGCTGGAATAGTGACACGCTGAGAGGAGTCCACATCATCCTCGTTGTCCTCGTCAGAATCTTCCAGATGGGTACTTGTACCTGCAGCTGAAGATGCGATCTCGATATCAGACATGATCCGATACCCGGGATCGCCCTCATTGTCATCCAACCACTCACGCACTTCGCCCACATCCACCTTGTTACCAGCCACACAAAGACGTGCATGGAAGTCATCCATGTCAGAACCTAGAAAGTTCTGCACCACATCAGATCCAAGAAGCAGACGAGACCAACCACTTTCCAGAGTCTTGACAGGGACTTCCCTCCATGCACTGGCCCAGTTGTAGGTGGCTGACTTGAGGTTGTAGCAGCGAAGGTTTTCCACAGTCCGCTGGCCTCATGTGTCCTGTTCCTCTCTGCACTCGTCCTTGTCCTCGAGAACAACCATCACTTCGTCCATGAACTTCCGACGGTAAAGTCTTTTCATAGTCACGAGCACTCCTTGGTCCATTGGTTGGATGAGAGCAGTCATATTAGGTGGCAAAAACAAGCATCTAATGTGGCCATTCTCATCCACCAACTCCTTGTCGGATGGATGCTCAGGTGCATTGTCCAGAAGAAGGAGAGCCTTTACCTGGTTGCATGGCATTCGCAGTGTATTCGTCTGGTAATGGATGACCTCCTTGACGAAGTGCTGGTGAAACCAGTCTTTGAAGAACTTGGCTGTGAACCAAGCCTTCACAGAATGGTACCAAACGACAGGAAGGACTTCCATCAACCCACAAAGACACCGAGGCTGCTTTGCTTTACGCTGCCAACAATAACGGGCTTGAGCCAGTGCATGCCATTAGCACTGGCACAACACAAAGCAGATATACGTTGCTTGGAGAGCTTGTGTCCAAGTACACGCTTCTCCGTCTCCTCTGCTAGAGTATTCGTTGGCAGCGAGCGATAGAATAGACCAGTTTATTCAGCGTTGTAAACTTGACCGAGGGTGAGGCCCTCCCTGTCGATCAAGCCCTTCACTTTCTGCCGAAAGTCTTCTACTCCCTTCGTGT
This sequence comes from Birgus latro, assembly GCA_018397915.1. Taxonomy (NCBI): domain Eukaryota; kingdom Metazoa; phylum Arthropoda; class Malacostraca; order Decapoda; family Coenobitidae; genus Birgus; species Birgus latro. Next base: position 15,976 of record JAGKTI010004637.1, on the reverse strand, counting down.
TGGCGTCCAAAACTTCTTCATGGGCCTTACGGTTGGTAAGTCCATGTCGTAACTTGAAAGCGAAGAGCCAACTCTCAGATGCCTTGAAGTCTGGGGTGTCATGTAACCTTGCAAACTTCTCAGCAGCAGCCATCAGCTCCGTACCGCGCACCAGCACGTCAGCAGCACATTGTTGACGATACCAAATCAGCGTGGAGCAGTTGACTTTTGCAAACCTTGGAGGGTATATAATCTTCCTCTGCATGTCCCGTTTGGTCTTCGATGCGAAGTCTGCCATGTACTGGGTGAATTTGTCCTGGGATTTCTTGATATCGAACAAGGTAGAGTGGGCTGGGTTGAATTCTCGGTGGATGTGGGACATTGACCATTCCGCATCCACTTTCTCCAATATTTCCTTCTTCTTCTCTAGAGTCATAACCACTCATTTCCTCTTGTCGAGCTGCGGGGCCATCGTCACACACACGAGTAAGAGGCAGCAGAGCAGCAGCAGGGCCTGCAGCAGGTAGGCCACCACCACAAAGGCGAGCACGTGGGCAGCCATAGCATCGAGCATGCAATCACAACGGTAGGTAGGCAGGATGTGGGGAGAATGCAGGGGAGCTGTACAAGATGTCGGTGGAACTACACACCAAAACACAGCTGCTCATCACCGCGTGGCAAATTCAAAGTACGGTCGAAGAAATGTTTTTGTGTGTGTGTATTTACCTATTTGTAGTATACAGGAATTGAGCTAATCTCGTGTTGTCCTGTCTCCATATGTACATTCATCTAATCTAGTTTTAAATACATGAATGTTTTTCGCCTGCACCACCTCTTCGTCTAAGTCATTCCAAATACTTATGCTTCTATTCGGGAAACTGAACCTTTTGAGATCATTAAGACATCTACTTTTCCTCAACTTGAAGCCATGACCTCTTGTTCTTCCATCATCCAACACAAAAAGATCCTCTCTATCCACCCTTTCCAATTCTCTTACATTTCTAAATATCGTGATCAAGTGACCTCTTTCCCTTCTCTCACGCAGTGTTGGTAACTTCAGTTTTTCCAATCTCTCCTCGTAGGTGAGTTCCCTTAAACGTGGTATCATCTTCGTTGCCATCCGTTGAACCCTTTCTAGTTTATCAATATGCTTCTTCAAATGAGGTGACCATACCACCACCGCATACTCTAGCCTTGGTCTTATCATGGTCACTATCAGCTCCCTCAACATTTCCTCATTCATATAATTAAAAGCCACTCTCATGTTGGTCAGTATTCCATAAGTTCCCCCAATAATTTTGTTTATATGCTTTTCTGGTGACAAGTCATCCCGAATAATTGCTCCCAAGTCTTTCTCATCCTGTCTTTTACTAATCATCTCATTGCCCATTTTATATGTCCAGTGTGGTCTTCTTTCACTTATACCCATTTCTAATACATGACACTTCTTGGCATTAAAGTCCATTTTCCAAGCCTGGCTCCAGCTGTGTAGTTTGTCCATGTCCTCTTGCAGTTCTTTACAACTATCAATACATTTAATATGTTTCATAATTTTAGCATCATCTGCAAACATACTCATGTAACTATTCAAACCCTCTGGCAAATCATTTACATATATCAGAAACATTACTGGTGCCAGGACAGAGCCCTGGGGTATTCCACTAGTCACATTTCTCCATTGTAAACCTTGTCTCTTATTACTGTTCTCATCTGCCTTCCTGTCAAGTAATATCCCATCCACTTTAATAGTTTCCCATGCACCCCTCCAAAGGTCCTCAGCTTCCACAATAGTCTCTTATAAGGCACCCTGTCAAATGCTTTCTTAAGATCCAGATAGACACAGTCCGCCCATCCCTCTCTTTCCTGTACGACATCTGTTACCCTACTGTGGAAACTTAATAGGTTAGTAACACATGATCTCCCTTCCCTAAAACCAAACTGTCGTGGTGTTATCACTTCATTTTCTTCTAAATACTTTATCCATCTTTTTCTAATAACTTTCTCACAGATTTTACAAACAATACTAGTAAGTGACACAGGTCTATAATTAAGTGGATCCTCCCTATCTCCTCCCTTAAAGATTGGCACAATACTTGCTCTTTTCCAATCTTTAGGTAACTGTCCATTTTCAAGCGAGGTCTTGATAATGACATAAACTGGCCACACTAACTGGTCGGCACATTCCTTCAGGATCCATCCAGCCACACCATCTGGTCCCATTGCTTTTCTCACATCCAAATCCTTCATCAGCTGTAGCACCTCATTCATGTCAAGTGTAATTTCAGCCATTCTCGTCAGCTTGGGTTCCATTTCAGGCTCCCTAAATTTGTCTTCCAATACATAAACTGACTGCAACTTGTTGTTTATTATTTCACACAAGTCTTCCTCTCTTTCGTATGTTTCATTTCCATCCCTCAGTCGTATTATACTGTCCTTAACTTTCATTTTGCCATTTACAAACCTATAAAATAGTTTCGGCTCTTTTTTACAGTTAGATATAATATCTTTTTTGTATTTCCTTTCCTCTTCTCTCCATACCCTTACATATTCATTTCTAACCTGCTTGTACTCCTCCCAAGCCCTTTCACTATACCTTCTTCTCACTTTATTCCATGCTTTTTTTCTTGCCTCTTGTGCCATCCTACATTTGTTGTTAAACCATTCTTTCTTGCTTTCCATAGCTGCAGAAAATTTTGGAACACACTTAGTAACTCCTGTTTTATATACTTCTATCAAAAACTCATATTTCTCATCAACATTTGTGATCATATTCATTTTACTCCATTCTACATTTTGGAAAAAGTTCCTCAGGGAAGCAAAGTCTGCCTTCCCATAATTGTATCTATTTTCTCTGTGTTTTTCATCTCTTTCTCCTTCCCTCACTCCTACCAGGTCCATCTCAGTTACCTGATGATCACTTTTACCAAAGGGGCAATGGTAGGTTATGTTTCTCACATCATTTGGGTCCTTTGTGAATATTGGGTCGAGCCTGGATGGTTCATCAACACCCCTAATTCTTGTGTTTTCTTTGATCAACTGGGTTAACATGTTTTCCATCATCAATTCCATTAATTTATTTCCCCATGATTCTTCATTGTTCCCAGCATCCATACTTTCCCCATCAACTTCTCTACAGTTAAAATCTCGCATTAATATTATTCTATTTCTTCGTTCAATTAACATTTTTAGCCTAATAATGAATTCTCTTTTTAACTGTTTATAATCTTCCTTTGTCCATGCCCTAGTTTTGGGGGGCATATAAAAAACTATTACATCCATTTTTTCTCCATAACTGTCCTCTATTACAACTCCCAAAAGTTCAGCTTTGGTATTTTCAATTTCTATATTCTTTACTCTTAGGTCATTACGGGTTAATATCACTATACCTCCCCCAAATTTACCTTCTCTGTCCTTCCTCCAAATCTTATAATTGTTCCAGCCAAATAATTTTGTATCGACATCTCGGGGCAATTTAGTCTCGACTAAGCAAACAATTTCAGGTTTATTTTCATTTAAGTAGTCTCCAATTTCCCCTTTCTTAGATATTAATCCATCTACATTACTGAACATGATGCTCAGATTTGCTACAGTTTTTATCTTTACTCGTACTTCTCTTTTTCATATTCATATCCATCCCCTTTGTTTCCTTCACGTCTAGTTCTCCACATTCCACTTCCTTGCTTTCATATCCATCACTCTCCAAAAAAAGTTTTATGTTCTTCCTTTGTCCTCCTGTCAATTTTTTCCTTTACTTGGTCCTTCAAAGATTTTAAAACTTCCCTTTCTTCTTCATTCAAGTCTTTTCTTACTATAATACTTTCCATCCCTGCCTCTTTACTCAGTTTCCAGGTCACCTTAAGTATGTCATTTACTACACTTTCTGGAGACATCTTAACTCGAATTGGTCTTGCTTCCCCTTTGTTATATAGCCCTATCCTCCTTACTTCCTCAATTTCTTTTTCCCACTTGTTTCCTTCGGGATCGATCTTGTGCAATATTTGCCTCACCTGATTTGAGTCCCTCTCGAGTCTCACAGACCTAACTTTTTCTTCCTCCTCCCTGTTTCCAAATATTATCACACATCTGTTCCTTTCTACTGTTTCTCTCACTATTTTCTCTTTTTTCTTCAATATTTTCACTACATTTTCTTCCATTTTTTCTTGTTCATTTCCCTTAAACTGACCACTTCTTTCTGTTCTTCTTCCACATGTGCCCACTTTGCCTTTTGCTCTTCTAACACACTACTTACCTTCTTTGTTTTGTGTGTGTGTGTCCGAGAACCCGAGCCCAAAATGTCAGGGACTTGGGGTGTCCGGGACTTGGGCATCCGGGTCTTACAGGGATTACATTATTTTTCTGCAGTGTCCTCTTGCTAATGCTTTCCCATAGGTTATATATTCATTCATGTCTACTGTATTTTCTCTTTGCCCGAGATGCATTTATTTAACATAATCATGTCTCCTCTTTTTCTTCTCCCCTGTAGTGTTGGTAGATTTAGTTTTTCTAGTCTTTCTTCATAGCTTAGATCCCTAAACCTTGGTACCCATCTTGTAGGTGCCCTGTCTGCTTTTTCAATCGTATTTATGTTTTTTTTAATGAGGATTCCAGAGTGCTGATGCGCTGATGCATACTCCAGGGTTGGTGTAATGAATGATGTCATCTTTCTCAGCATGTCTTCATTTATATATGTGAATGCTATTCTCATAATAGCAAGCAACGTATACATGTTACGTACCTTTTCACTGATGTGGTCAACTGGAGATAGTCTGTTATTGATCACTTCCTAGGTTCGTCTCCCATTCTGATATGAGTAGGGTTGATCTTCCCTTCTTATAATCTCAATCTGGTCTTTTCTCACTTTTACCAAACTTAATTACATGACATTTGTCCACATTAAATTCCATTTGCCATTTATTGCTCCATTCATGAAGCTTATTTAATTCCTCTTGTAGCTGTCTGCAAGACTCCGTGTTAGTAATTTTCCTTTGTATTTTTGCATCATCCACAAGCATATTTAGATAGCTTCCTTTTCCAGTGTTACTGTCTGTGTCATTTATATATACAGTACTAAAAATTTTTACATTACTGGTGTCAGCACTGAGTGTGTGTGTGTGTATTTACCTATTTGTAGTATACAGGAATTGAGCTAAGCTCCTGTTGTCCTGTCTCCATATCTACATTTATCTAGTCTAGTTTTAATCCCCTTGGGCACATTGACGCGAATTGCGTTCAGAGTTTTTTTCTGATAAACGCACATTGACGCAAGTAGCATGAAAAAGCAGAAAAAAAAATTTGTTAAAAATTAAGTTTTTGTCAGATTTGCGTCAAATTTTTGTACATTCTAACATGCCAGTCTCGCTTCCAAAGTAAATACATGGCAATGCTGTGACTGCTCTGATGAGACAATGCACAGCTGAAAAACCTCAGTACCTCACGACCAGCTGGGCTGAAGGGTAGCGTTGTGTCAGTCTTCCTATTAAATCTGGCATTTTCCCCTTTCCACACGTGGCTGAAGGCATTATTGAAATATTGTGATTGTACAGTGTTTTTGGCTATACTGTGATGTGATTCTGTCTATGGAACATAGGTATATTGTTTGTAAAACATTGGGGCCCGTTATAAGCTGTTAGGCCTAGAGGCAGGAGTTTGGTTTGTTATAGCAGGGTTTCCACTCTGCTTCACCCTGCCCATAAATGATGTGAGTATTTTACCTTTACAGTGAAGCCAGCACTTATATTTGTAAAACATATAGTGCCTGGATTAGTGAAATAACTGACCTTCCATAGCTGGCATTAAGTACGCCATAGAGATGTGCCGTAGTTGCAAGGGAACAGGTGGTCACGTACGCCATAGAGTCAGGAAGGGAATAATAGAGGAGGCTGGGATGGAGTCATGTGATAGTGTTTTATATTGCATATACAGTAATCTTCCCACTATCCAACATAATAGAGCCAAAGGCATGACCAGGAAGTGGTCTTGTCTGGATAGTGGCCCTGAAGCTCCAGCACTGGTCATTCATGACCCTAACCTAAATCAGAAAACCACCTACCTACCTCCCTACCAGACATGCATATTACTTATTTAAGTCTCCTTTCACATAAATAATGCACACAAAGCATGAATTAACTGAATTTTAACCAAAAAATGATGATTTAGAGGTGAGTAAGGCATAGGTGCTCACAACTTGCCAGCAAGTGTAAGTAAGTATCAGACATGGAAATCACTATGAAAATCATTCTTTTTCACACTGTATGCATTAAATAATGGACACAGAGCATGAATTCATTGAATTTTAGCCCAAAAATGAGTAGGAGTAGACTGTAGCACCAGTTGAGCAGGGCAGTACTCCCAAGGTGGATGGAAGGCTGATGACAGGGAGAGCTGGAGCTCCCATTTCATCAGCCCTCAGGACTTGTTCCTGACCATTCCCCTTTGCTGAATCTTTTCAGTGTCTCAGTAACACAGAGAGTAGGCCAGCATGCTCTCCAATACAAGTTTCTCTACCTGTCAACACCAAACTACATGCACGCTACACACAACAATTCCTTTTCAAAATTTGTANATCGTTCTAACCAAAGAACCCACAAGCAATAACCAACCAAAAAAAAAAATTACTTAAAAAAAAAAAAAAAAAAAAAAAAAAAAAACGGCGCACGTAAATCATGCCTCGGAGTCCCCAGGGGAGGGACCATAAATGCCCCCACCATCTGCCCCTCTCCCGATGACAACTCACAGAGCTGCCTGGAACCAGTGTCTGACTCACTCCTTCTTCATTTCTGTAACATTCGCGGCCTTTCCTCTAACTTTTGCTCCATTGAACACCACCTCTTCTCCTCTAAACAACACCTTCTCTTTCTCTTGAGACTCAGCTGTCTGAGGCAACTGACAGCAAACCCTTTTCTTTATCCTCCTACTTTCTCTATTCTCATTTCAAAGCCAAAGGTGGCTGTTGCGTATATGTACGCAACGATCTGTCTTGCTCTCGTGTTCCTGAACTTGATTCTTCTGAATTCTCTACTCTCTGGCTTCGGCTCTCCTGTCATTTTCTGACTAAATATATCTGTGCTGTTTACTTATCTCCTAATTCTACTGACTGTCAAAAATTCTTTGACTATCTTACTTCTACGATGGAACACATTCAATCCTTTTCTCCTTTCTCTGAAATCTCCATTCTAGGAAATTTCAATGTTCACCACCACCTTTGGCTCTCCTCTCCTTTCACTGATCCACCTAGTGAGCAAGCTTACATCTTTTCTATCCTTAATGACCTAGAGCAGCTAGTACAGCACCCTACCCGTATCCCTGACCACCTTGGAGAGAGTTCCAACATACTTGACCTTTTCCTAACAACTAATCCTTCTGCTTACACTTAATCTTTTCTCTCCGTTGGTCTCCTCCGATCATAACCTTATTACCTTAACCTGTCCTATCGCTCCGGTACAGCCTGTGGACCCTCCAAAGAAATGCCGCCTGTGGCACTTTGGAGCTGCAGATTGGGAGGCCCTCAGGCAGTACTTCTTTGATTTTCCATGGAATGATTATTGCTTCCATGGCCGGGAGCCATCTGAGTGTGCCTTGCGCATTACGGAGGTTATTCTCTCCGGCATGGAAGCATACATTCGTTTCTCGTATCCTCTGACTAATGCAAGAAAGCCTTGGTTTAATCACGCTTGTTCTAATGCTGTCTGCAACAAGGAGAGGGCCTATAAAAGGTACCGGAGCCAACCCACCCCTGAATCACATCTTTTATATATTTCTGCCCGGAATCGTGCTACGTCTGTTCTTCGCTCTGCTAAAAATAATTTCATCCGTGCTAAATGTTTTCAACTCTCCTACTCGAATTCTTCTCGCTCCTTCTCATACCTTACCAAAAACCTTTCTAACAGCTTTACCTCATCATCCTCCCCTCCTCTTTTCTACTCTGATGGCTCTGTAGCTATTTCTTCTACTGATAAAGCAGATCTTTTCACTCAGACTTTCTCCTCCAATTCCACCTTAGACAATTCCGGTGCTGTTCCTGCATCACTTCCCCCCTCTGACTTCCTCTTGAGTGACATTAAAATTTCTTCAGCTGATGTATTTTCTGCCATCACTGGCCTCAATACTAACAAGGCATATTAGCCTGATAGAGTCCCTCCTGTTGTCCTCAAAAACTGTGCTTCTGTGCTTACACCCTGCCTAGATAAACTCTTTCACCTTTGTCTATCAACTTGTACTTTCCTTCTTGCTGGAAGTTTGCTCTCATTCAGCCAGTCCCAAAGAAGGGTGACCATTCCCAACCCTCTAACTATCGTCCAGTTGCTTTAACATCCTATGTCTCAAAAGTTTTTGAATCAATTCTTAACAGAAAAATCTTAAAGCATCTTTCCTGTGCAGCATGTGAGGCGGTGTGTGGGGTGAAGAGAAGACGAAAGGGGGTTCAGGGAACAGCATGGTGGACTGAAGAGGTGAGAGAGGCTGTGGCACAAAAGAAGAAAGCATATAATGAGTGGATGAGGAACAGGGGCGACAAAGAAGTTGAGAGACGGACGAGAGAGTTATATGTAGTGAGGAGGAGAGAGGTGAAAAGATTAGTAAGAGAGGGTAAGAGAGTGGATGAGGGATTTGGAAGGAATTTGAGTGTAAAGTGGAGGGAATGTAAGAAAATGTTCTGGAAGGAGGTAAAGAGAGCTAGACAGGGTGCCGACGAAGTCAGTGGGGGTGTGAAAGATAAAAATGGTAGATTACTAGTGGAGAAGGGAGAAAAATTAACAGATGGAGAGAACACTTTAATGAACTGTTGAACATAGAGAATGAAAGTAATGCAAGTATAAGTGGCTGGGGAATGGCAGGGAGAAGGAGGGTTGTGAGAAGAGAGGAAGAAATCACCAGGATGGAAGTGGTGGAAGCAATGAAGAAAGTTAAAATGGGGAAAGCCCCAGGAATTGATGGAGTGTGTGGTGAAATGCTGAAGCATGGGAGAGAGATAGTAATAGAATG
>JAGKTI010004636.1:7642-49373 GCA_018397915.1 Birgus latro | reverse complement strand
ATATTTTTAAATTCATTTTTCTGCCTACAGGTGGCTTTACACTCCCTCTTCTTTCTTACTTTCCTTCATTCTTTCCCCTTCCTTCTGCCTGTGGGTGGCTCTTCACTGAGTGGCAAGCCAAATGGTTTCCTGTACACCAGGAAATGATTTACTATGCTGGGTGGTAACCATATAACCAAATTTTGGCTCCTGGTGGTGTAACGGGTAATTACAGCGCTCCAATTGGATTGATCCAGTGAAGGTTTATATCCAAGGGGTGGTTGGGGTTTATTGCTCACGTAATGCCACTAAGAGATGAGTGAGGCTGGTCACTTTCATCGTAAATGTCAGGACCAACTTGCTTAGCCCCAGGCTCCTGCTCTTCTCATGGGGCAACGTAGGATTGAATGATGTTTTTCCTTCCTCTGTTCTGTTATTAAAAAAAAGAAAAAAATATTTTGGCACTTAGTTTAGCATCCAGTCCATGGACAGTGTCAGCTGTACAAAGGCCAGCTTCTGTATGGAGATACCTTTAAGAGGAAACATGGTGTCATTTGAGTGACCTTTTGTTCACAGTTCACAGAGAACTTGCGCATCTGGTTGTCTTCAAATGTTTTGGTGCCACTGGTTGAAGATATAGAAGCCACCAATAAGGCATTGAGAGCAGCTGCCCCAGAGATACAGATAGGGAGTGTGGGTGTTGATAAGCTCAAGAAGACAGCTCAGAATATCACAGGAGTCAAGCAGCTGGCAGATGTAAGTGCAGTAGCTTTCTTCAGTCTCTTAATAAATAAGCATTATTGTACAGTGTCCCCCCTTCCTCTCCTCCAGTTTTATATTGGTAATAAAAATACATCTGTGAGATTAAGAGTGCATTGGTCACTGAACGGAACTGATACATGAGATATGCTCACTCTACCAAATGAGCACAAGTGCTGCCTAGCATGAAATTAAGATTTCCTTATACAGTAACTGCATTGGAAAGCCATCAGTAGAACCTGCAAGATACAGCAAAATCTCTTGAAGTCGGAATAGTAGGGGCTGGGGTCATTCCGACTTCACTGAAATTCTGACTTATGGAAAGTGTGAAGCCTCCTGAATGACCAGAAAAAAATTACCTTGTTTGCAGAGGGTGTAATCCAAGTATGAGGAGGGCCTTTTGGTAGGATATAGAGGCATTAGAGGAGTAGACTGTAACACCAGTCGAGCAGGGCAGTACTCCCAAGGTGGATAGGAAGCTGATGATAGGGAGAGCTGGAGTTCCTGTTTTTCCTGACCACCCCCCTTTGCTGAACTTTTTCAGTGTTTCAGTAATACAGAGAGTAGTAGGCCAGCATGCTTTCTAATACAAAATCTTTAACTGTCAACACCAAACTACATGCACAGTACACACTACACTTCCTTTTCAAAATTAAAAAGAAAAAATGGCAAGCACTCACAATGCCTTAGAGTCCCCGAGGGGGGAGGGGGACCATAAATGCCCCCACCATCCACCCCTCTCACGGCGACGACACTGTGTGCCTGGAACCACTGTCTGACTCACTTCTTCATTTCTGCAACATTCACGGCCTTTTCCCTAACTTTCCCTCTAAACCTCATCTTCTTTTCCTTACCGAGACTCAGCTGTCAGAGACAACTAACAGCAAACCCTTTTCTGTATCCTCCTACTTTCTCTATACTCATTTCAAAGCCAAAGGTGGCTGTTATGTATATGTATGCAACTACCTGTCTTGCTCTCATGTTCCTGAACTTGATTCTTCTGAATTCTCTACTCTCTGGTTTCAGCTGTCCTGTCATTCTCTGATTAAATATATTTGCGCTGTTTACTCATCTCCTAATTCTTCTGACTATCAGAAATTCTTCAACTATCTTACTTCTACGATGAAACACATACTTTCCATTCTCCTTTCTCTGAAATCTTCATTCTAGGAGATTTCAATGTTCACCAGCACCTTTGGCTCTCCTCTCCTTTCACTGATCCACCTGATGAACAAGCCTACATCTTTTCTATCCTTAATGACCTAGAGCAGCTTGTACAGCACCCTACCCATATCCCTGACTGCCTTGGAGAGAGTTCCAACATACTTGACCTCTTCCTGACAACTAATCCTTCTGCTTATGTCATTAATCTTTTCACTCCGTCGGGCTCTTCCGATCATAACCTTATTATCTTAACCTGTCCTATCGCTCCAGTACAGCCTGCGGACCCTCCAAAGAAATATCGTCTGTGGCACTTTGGAGCTGCGGATTGGGAGCCTCTCAGGCAGTACTTCTTTGATTTTCCTTGGAATGATTATTGCTTCCATGGCCGGGAGCCATCTGAGTGTGCTTTGCGCATTACGGAGGTTATTCTCTTGGGCATGGATGCATACATTCTTCTCTCATATCCTTTGACTAATGCGAGAAAGCCTTGGTTTAATCATGCTTGTTCTAATGCTGTCTCCAACAAGGAGAGGTCCTATAACAGGTACCGGAGCCAGCCTACCCCTGAATCATATCTTTTTTATGTTTCTGCCCGGAATCGTGCTAAGTCTGTTCTTTGCTCTGCTAAAAATAATTTCATCCATACTAAATGCTCTCAACTCTCCAACTCGAATTCTTCCCACTCCTTCTGGCACCTTGCCAAAAACCTTTCTAACAACTTTGCCTCATCATCCTTCCCTCCTGTTTTCCACTCTGATTCTATTTCTTCTACTGAGAAAGCAAATCTTTTCACTCAGGCTTTTTGCTCCAATTCCACTTTAGATGATTCTGGTGCTGTTCCTCCATCACTTCCCCCCTCTGACTTCCTCATGGCTGGCATTAAAATTTCTTCAGCTGATGTATTTTCTGCCATCAACTGGCCTCGATACTAACAAGGCATATGGGCCTGATGGAGTTCCTCCTGTTGTCCTCAAGAACTGTGCTTCTGTTCTTACACCCTGCTTAGGTAAATTCTCTTGCCTTTGTCTCTCAACTTGTACCTTTCCTTCTTGCTGGAAGTTTGCTCTTATTCAGCCAGTCCCAATGAAGGGTGGACCATTCCCAGCCCTCTATCATCCAGTTGCTTCAACATCCTGTGTCTTAAAAGTTTTCAAGTTAGTTCTTAATAGAAAAATTTTAAAGCATCTTTCCTGTCACAACCTTCTTTCTGATTGTCAGTATGGGTTCTCTCAGGGACGATCCACTGGCGATCTTCTCACCTACCTTTCAGACTTCTTGTCATCCTCCTTTCATGACTTTGGCGAAACCTTTGCCATTGCACTTGACATATCAAAGGCTTTCGATCGAGTCTGGCATAAATCTTTAATTTCCAAACAGCCCTCTTACTGTTTCTGTCCTTCTGTCTGTCCCTTCATCTATAGCTTCCTTTCTGGTCGTTCTATAGCTGCTGTTGTAGACGGCCATCATTCTTCTCCTAGATCTATCAACAGTGGTGTACCTCAGGGCTCTGTCCTATTTTTTTTCGTTTTTCGTTTTTGAAGGCTGCAACATGCTTGCATGCGTCGGCCTTTTTGGATTGGAGCGTGTAGCATTTTATGACCGGATGCCATTCCTGATGTCTACCAATGACCCTTGGGTGGATTCGATCCTCCTCTCACCAACTTTATTCCTTTTGTTCATAAGTGACCTAAACTGTACGTCTAACGCTATCCACTCGTACACTGATGACTCCACCCTTCACCTCTCCATTCGGTTCCCGGCAACGTCCATCTCAGCAGTTGCTTCAACAAACAAGGGATGAGGCTATAACACACCTAATGTCTGACTTGGTTCGTATATCTGACTGGGGTAAAAATGATCTTGTTGTTAATGCATCAAAGACTCAGTTCTTGCACCTATCAACCTGGCAAAATCTTCCACAGGAGTACCCACTGATGTTTAATATTGCCCAGCGTAATCTTGCATCATCCTTGAACATGCTTGTAGTTTCATTCACTCGTGACTTATCTTGGAAAGATCATATTACATCTCTTATAAAATCTGCTTCCAAGAAATTGGTTGTGCTAAGCCGACTCCGTACCTTCTTTTCCCCTGCACAGTTGTTGACTTACACAGGTTTTATTCGCCCCTGTGTAGAGTAAAACTCTCATGTGTGGGGAGGCTCCCCACATACAGCGCTTCTCAGTAGGGTGGAGTCAAAGGCTTTTTGTCTCATTAACTTCTCTTACTGGCTCCCTTCACCCTCTGTCTCTTCGCCACACTTTTGCATCTTTATCTCTTTTTCTATCGCTACTTCAATGGTCACTGCTTCTCTGAACTCTCTGCTTGCATCCCTCCACCTCTACGACAGGCACGTAGCACCCATCTGGCAACAAACTCTTATCCTTTTTCTGTCCAGCTCTCTAACACGAGAGAGAACTGTTACTTCCAGTCCTTCAGTTATGCAACAGGTGAGCTCTGGAACTGTTACCCTCTGTCTATATTTGGTACTTCCTGTGATTTCCAGTCTTTCAAAAGAAGGTGTCCAGGCATCTCGAAACAATCGGATCTTGAATTTGGCTCTATTTTGTATTTTTTTTGTTTTTTTCTTGGAAGGAGCAGTTTGCGGGCTCCTGACCTTTAGTTCCTTCTTCCTAGAAAAAAAAAAAGGAAAAATAAAGACATGACTGTTTCTGTGCAACATTTTCTAACCATAATCACAATTGCACTACCTTACACTTTATATACATTTTATTTAGAGGCCTTAGGAACTCTGTTACCCTTTATATGCACTTTATATACGGGCCTTAATCACTGCTGTAAAGGAGTATTGTTTTCGTTTTCATTTTTGAAGGCTTCAACATGGTTGCATGCGTCGGCCTTGGTCACCTAATGGCGGCTCTCCACGCTGCTCGATCTCTGGCAGCCTCCCTGTTCAGTCCCTTAACCCTTAAGTCACACTTAATGACCTCGTCCCATGTCTTTCTCGGTCTACCCCTCCCAACCCCTCCCCCAATATTAACACCTCTCACCCTCTGTACCCAATTATCATCCCCTATCCTCTCCACATGTCCAAACCACCTCAACCTACCTCTCCTCATCACAACACCAATACACTCTAGTCCCATCCTACCTCTCATCTCTTCCATCGTAAACCCAGCCCCCCTAGGCCTTGCACGCTGGGACGCACTGCACATCCACCTAATCATTGTCATTTCTGTATGTTTAAACCTGCGAATATCTTCTTCCTTTACTGCCCAGGTCTCACTACCATACAGCATCACACTCCTAACACATGCTGCATACAACGACCCCTTAGCACGTAAGGAGAGTCCTTTCAATGTCAGGAGAGGCAACAGCTCCCTGAACTTCTTCCAACCACTTCTCACCCTAGCAGCCGAGCTGACTCCAGCCCCACCTCTGGCACATAACATGTCTCCCAAATAACGAAACTCCTCCACACACTCAAGAGACTCACCTGCAAGTTGAACCCTCTCACGCCTAACAATCTCCACCAGCTCTCCCTGACACGCTGCACACATGAAATCAGCATCATCTCACAGTCTACCTCTAATACAAAATTAATGCAAAATTAATCATTATCAGAGTTACTGCAGAAAATTTTTACAGGCAACACTGAGGACATAATGCTTAGGAGGCTGCATATTGATTCACTGGGCCCTCACAGGTTAAAACATGATGAACCTAGTGTGTCATGCTTTGATTGGGTTTCCATTAGATGACATTTTACAACATAGGGGAGTTTTTTCTGGGAATTTTACGTCAATTTTTTATCATTATTTAAATTATTTTCATCAATGAATATCATATGCCATGCCAACTTTAGCGTAATCCCGACTAAAAGGGTTCCGACTTATGGAGGTCTAACTGAATATGGAATCGTACATTACGTTAAAAATTCCCAAGTAAAAAGTAGGTTGTAGCACCAGCTGATCAGGGCAGTACTCTCAAGGAGGATGGGAGTGCTGGTGATAGGGAGAGCTGGAACTTTTGTTCCACTAGCCATCAGAATACCCTGACCATCCCCTTTTACTGACATTTTAAAGTGTGACATTAACAATGAGAGTAGGCCAGCATACTCTCCCAAACGCTGGTGATAGGGAGAGCTGGAACTTTTGTTCCACTAGCCTTCAGAATACCCTGACCATCCCCCTTTACTGACATTTTAAAGTGTGACATTAACAATGAGAGTAGGCCAGCATACTCTCCCAAACGCTCTTCTTTGTCTCATGTGCTACTCCGCACACTCTTTACGTAACACTTAATACCCCCCACTGTGTCACAGGGGTTGGTGCCAGAAAGGGCATGCAGCCAGAATAATTGCCCCTGCTACCTAGTGGCAGACCTGAGGAGAGGAGTGAAGCAGGCTTCACCAACTCAGTTTTGGGATCGGGATGGGATACGGCTTGAATCCGTACCAGATTGTACTGAGCATTGCGGTTCCCAGGCTGCCACTTCAGCGCAGCAGAGAGGGGCCTGAACCCTGTAGTAGCACCCCAGGAGGCTGCCCTGTCTTTGCATGTATAATGGTGGGGCAGTTACCATGCCAAGGCATGCTTGGAGGGTGTCCTGGCGGGGTGCTCTGAGGCCACTGCCACAGGCACTGGTCACAGCTGGTGGGCTATGGGTCTCTGGTCCCATGCTTGGACTTGGGACTGTGCAGATGGGCAGGGCCTGCAGTCCATCTGCCTTTTCATTTATGCTACTTATGACAGATATGACAAGCAAAAGCATTAAGAGCAGGCCTGAGTGTATTATCACTTAAGGGGTTCGTAGTGGCACAGTGGAATGTGGGTAGTTTGAAGGGTAGAGCAGGGGAAGTGGTAGAGACTTGAGTACGAGTGGGTGTCTGTTGTCAGTTAATACAGTAATCTCCCCAATATCCGATGTAATACGGCCAAAGGCATGTCTGGTTACTGGGCCTGAAGCTCCAGGACCGGTACTTATGGACCCTAACCCATCCTAACTCAGAAAACCACCTACATACCTTCCTACCGGACATGCATAGCACCTATTTAAGACCTTGTTCACACAAATAAGGGACAGAAAGTGTGAAATAAATGAAAAGGAAGCAGAGAATGAGGAATTACATGTGAGTATGGAAAATATTTAGCAGTTGACAGGGTACTGTTACTCCCTACTAGATGTGAACAGCACCTTTTTAAGGCCCTGTTCACACAAATAAGAGACACAAAGCATGAAATAAATGAAATGGAACCAGAAAATGAGGATTTAGAGGTGAGTATGGAAAATATTTGGCAGTTGACAGTGTACTTACAACACTTCTGTGGTGGTTGTTACGAAGATTACCCCACCTCTAAGGCTCTGACGGTGGTGAAAATGCTCTTGAAGCACGTGTTGTGCAGCACTTAATCCTTAGCACTGTGAATTATAATTGTTTAAACAGGTACGAGCATGAGCACCAGCCTTCCCAACAATTGTTTACTCTCGTTGGTAGTTGAGAAGGAACTGGGGAGGGGAAGGGAAGCCTGGGGGGCAGGTGAAGCACGCGTAAATACAGCTGTTTGGCGCTGTGTACCAAGTTCAAACTTACCAGTAAAAAAAATAAATAAATAAATAAATCGTTTTTTTTATGTTTTGGGGGTATTTTTGGGTTCCGAAGACCCGAGTCCAAAATGTCCGGACATTGGGGTGTTCGTTTATTGGGCGTTCGAATATTAGGGAGATTACTGTATATCAGCACATGCCCTTCGAGTTGCCCTGGATTATGAAGAGAAAGATTGATACTGGGATGACGATACATTTGGTTGGTTATATGGGGAGATAATGAAATTATAGACTTGGGTGGGGATTTAAATGGCTGTATGGGTTAAGCAGCTGAAGGATATAAAGAGGTATATAGGGGGGTATGCATATGGTGCAAGGAATGTGGAAGGATACTCAAATTTGGGGATCAGTGAGCATGGTTGTGTACAGTACTTCTATTAGGAAAAGATAGAGAGTAGGCTGATTAAGTATGAGTCAGGAAGGCTGACTGGAGGTTGGTGAAGGATGTTAGATTTTTAGGGAGTGAAGAGTGTATGCAGCAATACAGGCAAAGGGTTCAGTTCAGTGTAATTCCTGCGAGAACTGGACCCATTTCATTTGCACAACGGTTGCATTGA
Organism: Birgus latro; assembly: GCA_018397915.1. Classification (NCBI taxonomy): domain Eukaryota; kingdom Metazoa; phylum Arthropoda; class Malacostraca; order Decapoda; family Coenobitidae; genus Birgus; species Birgus latro. The sequence goes on along the minus strand of JAGKTI010004636.1, from coordinate 41,346 downwards.
GGGAACATCACACAAACATCTGGATTTGCTTCTTATACTCCTTCCTCCCACCCTCTAACCCCCCTCCCACCAGCCTCTCTCCTATTTCCTCCACACCTCCTCAGCCAAACCCACTGATCCTTCCTACACCATCCAATCCCCCAACCCCTCCCATTCCACCCCAGTCTAATCCATTCCAACACAACCTTCTTCTACCCCTTCCCCTCCACCCACACCCCCACATCTCCCCCATGCTGCCACACCCAACACATATTGCACACTCAACATTAACATCCTTCAGATTAACATAGATAATATAAACACCAAAAAACAAGAACTCACGCAATTCATCAAACAGCAAAACATACACATTGCCATATTATAAGAAACAAAACTACACAGAGCACAAAAAACACCTACATTTCATAATTTTACCACCATCAGACAAGACCAGGCCGATGGCAGTGGCAATGGACTCATTACCCTAGTACACCAAAATCCATCAGCTTTTCATATAGTGCACACACAAAATCATTTTCCCCCCAACATGACACCACAACAGAAATACTAGCAGTTAAAATATGCACTGGCAACAAATCACACCTAACAATTGCCATTACATACATTCCCCCCCCCCAATTATCCCCCTCAGTACCACACAATTGCTCTCCTCAAATGCACCACATCACTAACATACCCAACATTATCCTGGGTGGTGATTTCAACACCAAGGCATCAGCCTGGCGTGTCAACAACCTTGACTCAGATAGAGGGCTGGTTCTACAGTCCCAAACAGATAATCTTTTCATCCTCAACAGTCTCCGTCAACATACCCATATCCTACACCAAGCTCTCTTCCTCCCATCATCCCCTGACATCACCTTTTGCTCCCCGTACCTCGCCCCTACAACATCCTGAAGAGTGGTCAAAACCCTTGGCTCTGACCACCTCCCAATCATCATCACTGCCAAAACCAGAATCACCCCAGCTGGCCACAGGCACATATGCACTAATTATAAGAGAGCCAACTGGGAGGCCTTTACAACTGAAGTAGAACAACACTTTGAAACATTAAACAGTACATCTATCACAAACATCATCACCGCTATGCACACTTTCAATACAATTATTCAGAATGCAGACAAAAGACACATCCCTAGAGCCAACAGAAAGACACATAATCCCAACTTCACACCAGAAATTCAAAGCCTTGTCAGTCAACACAACACACTACGACACTCCCCATCACCCCAGACACGAGACACCGTACAACAGATACAAGAACTCAACATTCAAATAAACTATAAAATATCAAAGCCACAAACTTGTACTTGGAATACAGTAAAAGTCCTCATATTCGGCATCTTCGGGACCAGGCAGGTGCCGGAAGAGCAAAATCTGCTGGATGACCAGGAAAACCTGCCATAAAGTTTCTAGCAGTCGTGGTCAGTCACCCCAATGCAATCACAATGTCCAGCAAGTATTATCAGTCAACCCTAAGCACTATATCGTCCTTCTCTTTTCTTAAGATCATACTGTATATAGTGGAAGAGCTCACACTGAAATCTTCCATTATCTTCTTCCTAGGAACACATGCCACCAATTTTTTCAGTAATTCAGTCTTCTTGGTGATAGTCAGCACCTTATGGGTGCATTTTTTCACAGCACCACTAAGCTTTCCACTAGTAGAGGTCATAGCGCAACACGAGAATGAGAGGATGACCATAAAACAGCACGACAAAGTTTCCAAACTTTCAAAAGGTCACACTCACAAAGCCAAACACTCACAAGTCATGATGGTTGGGGGCTCTTGCAATGTTGGCAAGCAGAAATCTTCAAAAATGCTAAGCTTAACTTTAAAACGCACTAAGTTATAGGTAAACTGTTCAAACTTTTGCGCTAAGTTGGAAATGTGCTAGATATAGAAGAAAATCTAGTTTTATTATGAAAAGCAGTAAATCTAGCACCAACAGCACCAAATTGGCAACTATGGGTGCACAGCGCTGGTACCAGTATGGGTACCAACAGCGAGCCTGCGACCCCATCACGGGTGCCGATCAGTTTGGCATATAGCAGAGAACTTTCATAAGGGGACTGTATATGAAAAATGACAAAAGACTGGAAATACAGTAATACCAAACAGATAATCTCTTCATCCTCAACATACCCATTCCCACACCAAGCCCTCTTCCTCCCATCATCCCCTGACATCACCTTTTGCTCCCCGAACCTCGCCCCCACAACATCCTGAAGAGTAGTCAAAACCCTTGGCTCTGACCACCTCCCAATCATCATCACTGCCAAAAAACAGAATCACCCCAGCTGGCCACAGACACAAATTATAAGAGAGCCAGCTGAGAGGCCTTTACAACTGAAGTAGAACAACACTGAAACATTAAACAGTACATCCATCACAATTATCAATACCGTTGTGCACACTTTCAATACAATTATTCAAAATGCAGACAAAAGACACATCCCTGGAGGTAACAGAAAGACACACAATCCCAACATCACACCAGAAATTCAAAGCCTTATCAGTCAACATGACACACTACGACACTCCCCAACACCCAAGACACAAGACACCGTACAACAGATACAAGAATTCAACACTCAATAAACAGTAAAACATCAGAACAGCAAACACTAAATTGGAATAATTATCTCCAAACACTTGATCACAAAACAAACACCAGCAAACTCTACAAAACACTAAACAGCATCACACTCTCCAACAGCAACACTACACAATCACACGCTGCCATCACAACAACAGACACCATACCCTCAAACAAACAACAAGCAAACACTTTCATCAGTCACTTTTCACACATCAGTCATCTAAACCCCATCGTAACGACCGACGTGTCATCCAGTGCAAGAAACAGTTCCCCACAGACCCAGACTTTGCACACTTCACTTACAACCAGACAAAGCACATCATCAGCAGCCTTAAGCCTCATCTGCCTGTGGCCCAGACAACATAACCAACATACACCTTCAGTATCATGGACCACAAGGCATACAAGCACTCACCAACATATCAAACTACAGCTACTCACACAACATAATACCCAACATCTGGAAGCATGGTACTGTCATCACTATCCCTAAACTCAACAAAGACCCCACGTTACCTTCCTCACACTGCCCCATCACACTCCTCTGCACCCTCTCCGAAGTCACTGAATGACTGATATTACGATTATTAACACCTCACTTCCCCCTAGTCCCATCACAACATGGTTTTAGGCTTCTACACTCCACAAACACTCTTCTTACAGACCTTACACAAAGAGTTTTTGATGACATCAAATCATCTAGGCCACCACACAGAACACTCCTAGTCACACTAGACACAAGCAAAGCTTTTGATGCCATCCCCCACCACAGCCTCACAAGCAAAATATTCAACACAAACATGCACAGTAACACAAAATGAATGCATACACACACACACACACATGCGTGGTTACTGTCCCCCTTGAGCAGGAGGATGGGTGTGTGCGTTTGTAAAGATCATGGCTTTGCCCTTAGATCGGACTGTATGAGCTCTCAGCTTCCTTCCGGGAGGGTAAAAAGCTGATGATCACAACCATCACGTGATCCTGACTGACCCGGTGAATCACACACACACACACACACACACACACACACACACACACACACAAAATCCTTGGTGTAACATACAATATATCATTGCCATTTAAACAACACATCACAAACATTTAAAATAAATTAACACCAAGACTCAGTGCCCTAAGGTCACTTGCCCATACAACATTCAGACACAGCAAAGAAACCACCACCACAGTTACAAGCAATATATACATTCAGTGATGAACTATGCAAGACCTGCTTGGTCTAAACACACTACAACACCCATAGTTACTATACAGACCATACAGAACAAGACCCTAAAAATAATCACAGGCTGCACAGCTACTACACCTACAAGTTATCTTCACTAAGAAACTAAAGTCCTCAAAGTCAAGGATCATCTAGACATCAGAGGCATGGAAATTCTTGCCACAGCCTCCACAAAACCACACATTCCACTACACTACATGGCATCACATCCACACACACCAAGGAACATCAAAACAACACCTAACTCACGATATACACAAATACTGTCATCTCTTCTCTGTCGCCCGCCTCAAACCAGCTTCCAGAAGCATATCCATGCTCAGATCACTCGCTGCTGCATTCAGTCACTCAAAGACAACACAGCTGCATGCACACTTGCACAGCCTTCTGATATCCACCCTGCTGAATCCTACCTCCCTTGTGAGGGCAGGGTCCACCTGGCCAGGCTGAGATGTGGGCATCATCCAGCCCTCTTATCAGAAGAGGCTGGATGGCTCCGTTGCTGATGCCTGTCCAGGATGCAACACAGCACCCAATACTATTAAGAACATTATAGAAGATTGCATTGCATGCAATCGCCTGTGCCAGCAACACAGCATACTCTCTTTGAGAGCCCTGTGGGAAAGCCCGGTCTCAGCCGTGGCCTTCTTTAGGGACTCTGGACTGTTTGGCTAGACTGCCTGGGGAACAACAACAGTAAAAGTCCTCTCATTCAGCTTCTTGTCTTACGGTATTGTTGGTATTTCGGCGGTTTTCACAAATAGTCCCATTACAAAAGTTCTCTGCTCTTCTGGCACATATGTTGAGCCAGTCGGCACCCGTGCACCCATGGTTGCCAATTTGGCGCTGGTGGTGCTAGATCTAGTGCTTTTCATAATAATTTAGTGCTTTTCATAATACATTTATTGCCAATATATATTAGTTTTTCTCTATATCTTGCTCATTTTGAAGTCCAATTTAGCATGAAAATTTGAACTGTACACCTATAGCTTAGTGCATTTTAAAGTTGGGCTTAGCTCTTTTGAAGACTTCTGCTTGCTAGCACTGCATGCACCATCGGCCATCATGACTTGTGTCTAGCTTTGTGAGTGGGACCTTTCGAAAGTTTGGAAACTTTGTTGTGCTCTTTTACGTTGTACATATGTAAATAAACCTAGTTTAAGGTAAGTTCATGTATATTGTATCATTAAATACATCAAATATAAAAGTAGTTTATTAAATATTTAGTGCTTAGGGCTGACCAATAATACTTGGTATACACTGTGATTGCACTGGGGTGACCGACCATGATTGCTAGAAAGTTTTTGGTAGGTTTTCCTGGTCATTCGTCATTTTCTGCTTTTTCGACACCTGCTCGGTCCCAAAGATGCCAAATGAGAGGACTTTTACTGTACTTCTACTACTGAGATATGACATGGTGTTGAAGGAGCTGGTGGTAAAGAGGGGACCTATGCTCCCAGGAGGAAAATATGAAAGTTGAAAAACCAAGCAGTAAGGGGATGCATTCTATAATGAGATAAGTAGAGTGGTGGCTGAACAGGGAGCTGTAGACAGAAGTATTAATGAGAAGTACAGAGCTCTCAAGAACAATCTCTTTAGAGTTACTGATTCTGTGTGTGGAGAGACAAGGGCCCTTCCCAGACGTAAGGAAACACAGCGATGGGTAAGGGGACAGTTAAGGGGAAAAAAGACTTTTTTGGGGAATGGAAAAGGGGTGGTAACAGAGATAATCCTTGGCCTAGAAAAGTATGCAGCGCAAAATCTGAATCCCAGAGACTTTTACTAGATGATCTAAATAGTGCTGAAAGGAAGAATATGGCATTTAAGGTGGCAGATCAGATGAAGAGGGAAAATTAGTATATCACTGGTGTGCAGAACAGTATGCAAAGAATGATGAAGGAAAGGTAGTGATGAACAGTGAGGATATTAAAGATGCCTAGAGAGAGCAAATGAACCAGTTGCTGAATGAGGAGTTTGAATGGGACAGGGAAGGTGTGGAGTCAGCAGATCCGGTGTTTAGCCCTTGGCCTTTGATTGATGCTACTACTGTGAGCAGGACAGTTGACAGGATGCAGTTGGGGAAGGCAGCAGGTGTGTCAGGGTTAAACTGGTGAAATGCTTAAGGCCTCAGAAAATACAATTACTGATTTGACAAATACAATTATGAGTGTGTTGTCCCAGATGACTGGCTGAAGATTGTGATTGTAAATGTGTACAAGGGGAAGGATGATGCCCTGGAAAGAGGAAATTATAGAGGCATAAAACTTTTGGACCAGGCAGTGAAGGAAACAGAGAGTCCTAGAAGACACGATTAGAGAAAGAGTGAATTGTGATGAGATGCAGTTTGAGTTTATGCCAGGCAAAGGGACCACTGATGCCGTATTCATTGTCCGACAACTTCAGAAGAAATATATTGGAAAGGAAAGGGAGCTGTACTTTGTTTTTGTTTTTTGGGAAAAGGCCTTTGACAGAGTCCCTAGGGAGGTGGTGAAGTGGGCAATTAGAAAGCTTGGCATCAAGGAGTGGCTGGCTAGTGTGGTTATGGGTAGGTATGTGTACCCAGGTGGGCGTGAATGGAGATTTGAGTGATGTGTTTTTCATGAATGCGGATAAAACAAAATTGATGATATCTAGGTCTGGTGGCAGTACTGTCAAAGCAGAGGGAGAGTGGCCATGTGTGTTTTGCCACAAGGGTGTGGGAAGTAACTCCATCTTGTGCAGCATTTGTGATAAATTGGCACATAAGAAATGTAGTGATATTAGAGGTTGACTAGGAGATAATAGTGATTTAATATGTGCGATGTGTTAAGGAGAGCATGTAGAAATTGTCAGGCATGAAAGGATTGACATTGCTTGTGAGGCTCTTGAGTGTGTGGAAGGAGTTTTGTTATTTTGGGGGACATGTGCTGGAGGTGGAGCTGGAACTAGCTCCATGGCTAGGTTTAGGAGTGGTTGGAGTAATTCAGAGAGCTGTTGCCTCTTCTAACATTGTGAGGGCTCTCCCTCTGTGCTAAGGGATCTTTGTATACAGCGTGTGTTGGGAGTGTAATGCTGTATGGTAGTGAGACCTGGGCAGTGAAGGAAGAGGATATTCATAAAGTCAGACATAAAGAAAGGACAGTGATATAGTTGGATGGGTTGTGCATCCTTGAATGCGACATCTGGGGGGACTAAGTTTATGATTGAAGAGTTGAGAGGAAGGATGGGACTGGAGTGTATTATTGGTGTTGTGATGAGTAGGCATAGATTGATGGTGTGGGTATGTGGAGAGGATGGAAGATGATGACAGTTGGGTGCAGAAGGTGAGAAGTGTGGATGTTGGGGGTAGGATTGCAAGAGGCAAACCAAAAAAGAACTGGGAAGAGGTCATAGAGTGTGACCTCAGGGATAAGGGACTGAATAGGGAGGCTGCTGGAGATCGAGCATCATGGAGAGCTGCTGTTTGGTGACCAACGCCGATGTGTGCAAGGATGTTGGAGCCTTTGTAAACGATATAGTTATATGATACAGATAAGAGGAAAAGAATTTTGTGTTCTTTACAGGAAGTTGTGCTTTATAAGTTCACACCATGGCAGGTTTTTAACATATAGTTCTTGGTTTTTGGTAAAACAAACATTGACCCCTGAAAGTTATTTAAAAAGGAATGCAGGCAGCTTAGTTGCATAGTTAAATTAATTACAGTACTAGTTATGAAGAAGTGTTAAGACAAAGATGTGAAGTAAGCTGTAAAAGGGCAAAATTATGGGCTAAGTTAGTGCATAATGGGTATAGTTTATGTTTTTAGTATTAGCATATGCCATTGTATTTATTTTTTTCAACTGTGCTTGAAGTCCCACCTCAGTGGGGGACCCTGGGATATAACAAACTACCAGCTTAACAGACCTGGCTTTCCCCCAATTAGTCCTTTATAGCAAGGGTCTACCGTATTAGCCACAGGTACTAATGTAAGTCCCTTACTTTAATTTCAGTGCTGGGAGGGCTTACTGGGTAAGTAAGTTGGGGTTTCTAAGACTAGGGGAGGACATCATTGTGTTTGGGCACAATCTTGTTTTTTGCCTCATCATTGGTCTTTCCCGACACTTCCCCATACTCCTCCATTTCCACTAATCCCACATCTCCGAATTGTCTGAGTTTCTACGTTGCTTAAAAAACCTTTGAAGCCGTATGGCAATGCCAGTGATGCTTCATCACTGTTGTCCTCTTAGTAAGCTTTCCCTTTAGTTCTTGGGGCTCAGAAATTTTATCAGCGTCTGTTTTCTCATGTTAGCACCTTCTACATGTTTCTCACTGTAAAACCTCAGGCAAGATAACATCTCATCACAACAAATCTTGCATACCTCATTGATCTTGACACTTACTTTAACCGCTAAGCACTGGGTGGTGGTTATAACTGACGCAAAATTGGTGGATCAAGGGCGCTGGATAACGGATATAACTGCAAGTGTTTTCGCACCACAGTCTGAAGTGGCCACCACTTGTTCTCATTACCAAAGGGTGGGGATAGCCTCCCAGCACCTGAGGGAAGCTTTCCTCAGTCGTCTCTGACTTTGCCAGGTGTAGGACAATGTTTTCTTACCTCTCTCATCCAGTTCTGTTTCTGCCTTACGTGGACCCTTGCATCATCCACCCTTGCCAAGTCTCTTTCCAAGAATACTAGAAAAGTGCTCAGTGATGGTGCCATAAGGTATGCCTTGGATGCAACAATGTTTAGTTTACGTAGTGCAGTGAGTTATCACGTTGAGAGCAAAGCCATAGTCGGCACTGCAGGCAGATGCAAGAACACGTCTTGCTCTCATTCCGCCTCTATCACAAAAATGAGTTCTCCTCGTCACGTAATTACAGGTAAACCCCGATTTACAATACCCTTGATCCAACACCCCAGAATAGTGATGGAGGTAGAAATACCACCCTACCCTGCCTATGATAAGCCTACCTCTGGTTTTGCATTTTTTTTTTCTACTGATTTTGATGATATTTTAGACTTAAATTTTGTGTTTAGGTTGATTTGTAAACTGTTTTTAGACTTAGATTAATGTGTTTTGGTCATAGATGGAGTGAACACTGTCATCTGGAGTACGGATTCTCGCCCATCAGATGAGGTGCAGAACATTGTGGACAACTTGGCAACTCAGCAAAGAATATTTCGTGTTTTACCGTTGAACTGTGTCTAACCTATCATGGAATACACAATAATAATTTTTAATAAGTATTAATTATTATGAAAACCTTAGAGAGTAAATATTTCATGCATTGATGGAAACTGTGACCGATAAATCGTGTGTTTACATTCGGGCTGTTCAAGGAAAAACACTTCGAAAGTTCAGAGGAATTTCTAAATAAATGTTGGTAAATAGGAGAGAAGAAAATAAAGGAGCTCAGCAACCAGTACAGTTGCTAAAATGACTTAAAGAGGGGCCTTTGAACAGGCTGTCCCGATCGCATCGTCAATCAATAAATCGTGTGTTCACATTCGTGCTGTTCAAGGGAAAACGGTTTGAAAATACAAAGGAATTTCTAAATAAATGTTGGAAAATAAGAGAGAAGAAAATAAAGGAGCTCAGCAATCAGGACAGTAACAAAATCGATCTAAAGAGGGGCCTGTGAATAGGCTATCCCGATCGCATCATCGATCAATAAATCATGTGTTAACATTCGGGCTGTTCAAGGGAAAACACTTTGAAAATACTGTACAAAGGAATTTCTAAATAATTGTTGGAAAATAGGAGAGAAGAAAATAAGGGAGCTCAGCAACCCAACCAGTAACAAAAATGACAAGGAGGGACCGTTGAAAAGCAATCCTGAGTGCATCATCCCCGTCAAGAGAATTCCCCTTCAAAACATCAGCGATCCTCCATCACAGCACTTGGCACCTTGGACGATTCCGTATCATTCATACATTATTATTATTATGCATAACATTTGTTTATTTAATCACCCCGGGACTGTCTGATGGTGAGATTGTACACTATGCTGCTGCTTCTTCTTTACAGAGTTTGAATATGAGTTGGAGATCGCAGTCTCCAGTGACCTTGACTGGGTACAAGTGAGACAGGCACTGGTTTTAGGCTTAGGTTAGCTTCTTTTACAGCTGTTAGGACATTTAGATTGGGTTTAAACTTTTTTTTGGACTCATTTGGGTGGGTTTAGGACTTGGTTTGGGGGGAAAACCAAAGACCCCAAAACACATCCCTATACTGTACATTGGCCTCGAGATACAATACCTTGCGTAGTGATGGGTTTTTACTTAACCAATTGCATTGTTAAATGGGGGTATGCCTGTACTCATCAACACAATGACCTAGAGACCTGAGGATACTTTCATTCTCAAGAGGAAGAGTTGATGAGTAAAGTAGTCATTAATTTGTTTCCATAAGTGCTATACTTTCCAAGATATTAAAGTTTGAAAAGATGCAATTTTCAGTGGTTTCCGAAAAATTGCCCGTACTGAGGTGACGACTTTGTTAAATATTGCCCAGCGTGTGAGGGTTAAAGATGGCAGCCACCAAGATCTGATCTGTATGAGTGATTGACAGTTTTAGTGCCTGTGATTTTGCCTCTAGCTGGTTCTTTGCTTTTCTAATAATTCTTCTGTGATGTCTTGGGAGTTTCACTGTCACCTGCATCTGTTTCCTCTATTTTTTCTTTTGTCACCACCTCACACTGAACCACTGCAACTGCAGCTGCCAGACTCGTGTCCACTGCCATGTCCGTTGCCTGCACTATACCTACAACTTTGTCTTTGTTGAGGCACGTGCAGGGCAGAAGCTCACTCCTTGCGTGGTTAAAGGTTGCCTCAGAAACATTACCTCATGCTTTCATCGGAGAATCTATTCCATGCTTGGGTATAAACATTTCCAAAACTTGGCCAATGTCATTTTCACTTCTTGCAGGTGCTGCTCAGTTACATATGGTGGAGGCTGTTAAGGTGGATGTGGTTCATCTTCAGTATCCAAGTCCATATTATTATTGATGGCTTCAACCTCAGTCTGCTGCATCTCCTCCCCAGTCTCTGTCATAGAGTGGAGGTAGCTGAAGATGCGCTGATGATAGAAATGCTTAACGTTGCTGTTGATTTCTTGGTCGAGGGTCTACATGACAGTTTTTGGTGGCTTGAAAACAACTTTCAAGTTGTGGATGTATGTCATCCAGGTAGGGTGGGTGACAGATCTTGTTGTCCATAAGGAGAAGGACTTTGATTGGCAAGTCTAGCTGATGACATTTAGCTCTTGCATCAGGCACAAAATTATCTGCCATCTGTTTTGAGCAGATGGATGCAGTCAACCCATTAGCAGAGGTGCACCAGTACACACAGTAGTTGTTCGTAATATAATGTTTTTGTAGCATCGTAGTTGCTGAGCAGTGTGTACCTGCACTGGCTTCACTTTGTTACTGTTAGAAATTTTTACACAAAGCATAACTGTAAATTGTGACTTGTCTGGCTTGCAGCCGCAAGCTTGTTCCTGTTCCTAATTGTTGTACATTAGTGACAGTGCCACTTTCCAGTGCTGGACTCTCTCTCCAAATTGTAGGTTTGATCCTCGATGTGGCCTTTCTCATGAATTATGTTCTTCACTTATGTGGGGAAAAGACTGTGCAGCTAACTTGTTAGTGCTGTCTTGCTCGCCTGTGAGTTTGGTACCATAGATTTGTGTACTTTGCAGGAAACGATCAAGTCAACTTGATGATGTTTTGAAACTACTGACTTGTTGAATCATTTTCTTGCGGCATGTTGCCTAAAAATGCTGAACCAATGTCCATCATAACTTATCAGCATTCACAACATAGCATCGTGCATCTAGTTGCATCGCACCATAGCTCAGCACGGTCTTCCTTCTCTTGTCCTTATTCTTGATGATTATTTTCATGGTTGATTCAGCAGGTTTGAGAGAATTCCCAATGCACTTGTTCCCCCACACCACATTCATGGCATTTGATTATCTCCATCTTCATCTCATATGTAATCATCTGCTAGTGGGTTGGTGGATGGGGTGGGGGGGAACTAGATATGGTAAAGGTTTAAGGCCGCGCAGGATGTGTGCAGGTGCTGGGTACATGATCATGACCAGGTGATAAAGAAACTGCCATGATGTCACTCTCAGTTGATGGTCTAGGGGAGCAGCGCAGTAAGTGGTGGGCTTGCAGTGTCAGCAGTAACACCAGATTTGGCCCACTTTGCTCACAGTTTTTTGTCTTAGGAAATGTGACATGTATCCAGGGATATACAAGGGTTGTTAACCCCCCCTTTTTCTGTACTAGGAAAGATGCACAATTCAAGCGTGCATATTATAAGGAAGGACTGTAGTGTGAGTGCTTACTTCGCTTTGAGAATTTCAGTTCATTTCATCACTTGAGTCACTTCAGTATCTTTATTGGCTCCAAAGGTACTGTACTTCCACTCTTATATTCGTCATTCACACCATGCACATTCCACTTGGACGAATAAGCCTGCCTAATTTACTGCCCCTGCCCCTGGATAGGCAGAAGGCCCAACTCCAAGTCTGTCTGGCCTAGTGCATGGGAGCATTAGAGGGTTAGTTGATTCCTCCTCATGACCAAACACTTCTCTTTTGCCAGTTTGGCACTCATGGAATTCATGGCAGTATTTAGTTTCCTTTGTTCCAAGGATAGGTCATCTGACTAGCTACCGGTACCCTGTTTAATAAATGTAGTTCTTTGATAGATTGGGAATCATTTGGCTTGACAATCAGTGTCACCTGCAGGTAGTTATTCATGAAGTGGGTGAATAGTCTGTGCTCCCATTGTTTTCAGTAGATTGATTTCCGACAAGTTACAGTATGAGCTTATCAACATGGTTTTCACTAATTAAGGGGTTGTTTGCTAAAATTAATAATGCACTGTACTGTATAATTTCCTAATTAACCTGATCATATACCATTCCACCACATTCCTATTTACATAACCAATCTAACCTCTCATCTTTTTCCTCTCTGAAATGCAACAGTTGGTTGGTTTCCTGGAGGTTAGTGCCCATCAAGATTACCTGGTTCATCGGCTTCGGGAGTTAGCTGCAGGAGGGGCAGTGTCTGCCTTCCGATGGGATGGGGGCAGCCACACTTTTACCTCTGGACCATGGAAAGAGGAATATCCTACTGACACAGCAGTATGTGAATTGAAGTTCTTGTTCTTCTTAGGGTAATGATAATAGCAAGACAGCTGAGCCTATCTGTCTGTCTATAGCCAGGTACCATAATCCCATAAGGGGTGGCAATTTGTCTTCGAGTTAATTGTTTTACAGGGAGGGGCACTAACCCTCCGCCAACCCATTTGTTGACATGTAGAGAGTGTGTATGGATTGGTATTATGGTTACCACCCAGTATTGTAAATGGTTTCTTGGCTCACAGGCAACTATTAAGCTTGTCACTCATTGTAAAACCACCTGAAAAGGAAAGAAGAGTTTAGTAATAAAAAGTGATAGAAATGATGGGAGAAATAGGCAGAGAGGAAGGCAGACCCAGGAAAAGAATGAATAAGTGAAGGAAGAAGTAGGCAGCACTACATCGAGTGGATGAATGACCTGTTGATATCTTCTTGTATCATTTTATCCAGCAGGGGCACCCAGCACTCCCATAGTAAAAAACCATGACCATGCATACTGACATTGACCGTGACCATGGGGGCCACCCTCTGTGGATGACGACCCCAGAAGTTCCACTTTACGGATTGGTCTTGTGTTCCTCCTTGGGTCCATTTCCCCAAAGACATTTTCCCCATGGACATATTTTATCACCCTGCCCACCCTACCATTCCACTCATCCACCCAGTCCAATGTAGCTAATATTAATGTAAATATAGATGTTAAAAGATTACGGTAATTGGCCACCATGTTAACATAAACATGTAATAGGCGTCTGGACTGAAAGTGTGGAACATGTTCGAGCGAGAAAGTCATGCAGTGCTGAATATTGTCTCATGTGGCTCGTCATCTTCCTCTGGTTTCCTGACCAGAAAATACTAAAAAGAACTTATTAGATTGCACCAAAAATATTCCCTCACGCTTCCTGAAACCAATACTCCTCTTGTATTAATTTTAGGTATAGGGCTTGGGACCTAGCAGGATAATAATGACTTTGCTTTTTGCTCACTCACAAAAATTACTTCCACCAAATCTCTTGGTGTACTCCAACTCTAATCAGAAATAAGGAATTCAGAGTGTCTTTCGTCAATCAGGGTATTGTATTAGTTTGACTTAGATTCAGTCAAAAATTTCCAAAAAGGCCAAACAGAAGGTATTATTTGTTTTGAAAAGGCAAAACCTGGTTGCTCTAAGCAATCATCGGAAAATACAGCTGCGCTATTCACACAACCATAGACCATTACTTCTTGCCCAACCGGTTATAAAAAACCGTGTCCTCGAATTACGGAAAACTACAGTAATCCCTCCAATATCCGACGTAATAGAGCCAAAGGCATGTCCGGATATTGGTTTGTCCGGATATTGGTCCTGAAGCTCCAGCACTGGTTTTTCATGACCCTAACCTAACCTAACCTAAATCAGAAAACTACCTTCCTACCTCCCTAGTGGACATGTATAGCACTTATTAGGTCCCTTTTCACATAAATAATGCATACATAGCATGAATTTATTGAATTTTAACCAAAAAATGATGATTTAGGGGTGAGTGAGTCATAGGAGCTCGAATTTGCCAGCATAGTATAAGTAAGTATCGGACATGGAAATCATCTTTTCTCACATTTTATGCACTAAATTATTGGATACAAAGCATCAAATACAGTAAATGATGTTAATTGCTACCAGAAAAATGGTTAGGTTAAGTTAGGTTAGGTTTGGTTCGGTTAGGTTTGGTTCGGTTAGGTTAGGTTAGGTTAGGTTATGACCGGACATGAAATTCACTGCTTCAACGTTTTTCATAGCTGTTGCACTTAATAAACATGCATGAAAGAATTAAATTAAAAGCAGGAAATTATGATTAACACAATGTTAGGTTAGGTTAGGTTAGGACCGGACATGAAATTCACTGCTTCAACCTTTTTTCTAGCTGTTTTACTTAAGAACCATGCATGGAAAAATTAAATAGCAAGCAGGAAATTATGATTAACATTTAGGGTAATTTTTTAACACATGTACAGCATGATGAAAACAGGTTAGGCATGAAAATCTTTATGGTAACCATAGGTTAGGTTAGGTTAGGACTGGACATGAAATTAACTGCTTCCACCTTTTTTCTAGCTGTTTTACTTAAGAACCATGCATGGATAAATTAAATTGCAAGCAGGAAATTATGATTAACATTTAGGGTAACTTCTTAACACATTAACAGCATCATGAAACAGGTTAGGCATGAAAATGTTTATGGTAACCATAGGTTAGGTTAGGTTAGGACCGGACATGAAATTCACTGCTTCAACCTTTTTTCTAGCTGTTTTACTTAAGAACCATGCATGGATAAATTAAATTGCAAGCAGGAAATTATGATTAACATTTAGGGTAACTTCTTAACACATTAACAGCATCATGAAAACAGGTTAGGCATGAAAATCTTTATGGTAACCATAGGTTAGGTTAGGTTAGGACCGGACATGAAATTAACTGCTTCAACCTTTTTTCTAGCTGTTTTACTTAAGAACCATGCATGGATAAATTAAATAGCAAGCAGGAAATTATGATTAACATTTTCGGTAATGAAGTTAGGGTACTTACGAACAAAAAGCGGCCGTCCTGATGTAATAACCCACTCTATCATCTCAAGACTCTGACAGGAAGACGTTGCACCTGACACACCTTTCCACTTGAGAATCACCAGCACTTCTCACCAACACTTTCACCAAGGTTTCTTTTTTATAACTGGAATAATATCACTTCACTGCACTGTACACAACAGTAAATTCCCGTGTGGTCTAGTGACGATCCATGGAGCCTTGTGAACTTCTCAGCAGCAGCTTTCAGCTCCGTTCCACGTACCAACACACCAGCAGCACGTTGTTGTCGATACGAAATCAACGTGGAGCGGTCGATGTCTGCATACTTAGGAGTAAACATCACCTTCCTCTGCACGTTTCGTCTGGTCTTCGATGCGAAATCAGCCGTGTACCGCTCTAGTTTGTCTCGGGACTTCTTGATATCAAACAAGGTGGAGCGAGGGAGGTTGAACTCACGTAAGATGCGCCCTGTTGACCAGCCGGCGTCCACCTTGTCCAATATCTGCCTCTTCTTCTCCAGAGTCAGAACCACTCTTTTCCTCTTCTCAGGAGGCGGGGCCATCATCACACACATGATGAAGAAGGTGAAGAGCAGTATCAAGCACTGTAGGAGGTAGGGTATCACCACAAAAGCAATCACTTCGGCCGCCATTTTCGGAGTTGTTCACGAGGGAGGAGGGGAGTGGGTAATGGCGACTGATAGTGGCGTCACGAGTGTAAACAGAGGGGATCGGCGCACACGGGAAATTCAAACTGACGCGGTCCCAAAAAATCGAAAATTAATTGATTTTTTCCAAATTTTTTCCCCATTTTGGGGGTTGGGCAGCCCAGAATGTCCGGTTAGTGAGTATGTCCGGTTATTGGTCGTCCAGATATTAGAGGGATTACTGTGGGAGTTACGGGTTGTCTATGAAATGAAAATAATTGAGGATTTTTATGCGCGTTCCAAATAGGTGGGGGTGCTCATCATCCACTCACTCGATGTAGTGCTGCTCTCAGGTGTCTGCCCCTTCCTCTCCACCATCCTTCTTTTCTTCCATCCTCTTTTGTTTTTCTTTCCTTCATTCTTTTCTCGTTCTTCCTCCCTCTGCTAATGGGTGACTTTACACTTCCTCCTCAGACTTTCTTTCCTTCATTCTTCCGTCTTCCTTCTGCCTGTGGGCGACTCACACTGAGTGACAAGCCAAATGGTTTTCCGTACACCAGGAAACCATTTTCTATACTGGGTGGTAACCATAAACCAAATTTTGGCACCTGGTGATTTAGCGGATAATTATGGCACTCCAATTGGATTGAGCCAGTGAAGGTTTATATCCAAGGGGTAGTTTGGGTTTATTGCCCACATATTGCCACTCAGGGATAAGTGAGTCTGGTCACTCTCATCTTAAATATCAGGACTAACTTGCCTAGCCCTGGGCTCCTATGCTTCTCATGGGGCAACGTGGGATTGGATGATGATGATGTGTCTCTTTCTTGTAACTTCAAAATTGGCTGAGATATCCAAAAATGTTCACTACTGTACTACAGAGTTTTCCTCCCAACCCTTGCCCCCATTTCTTGCTGATGCGATAAATCTTTCGCTTGGGTACTTATGTCATGGGTTCAAACTGTGACTAAATTTGGTGTTCGAGCGAACGAAGTGAGCGAGAACAATTAGTTTTCATTAGTTCTAATTTTGGCCATCTGGGGCACCATTGTAGCAGCTTTCAACCACAATAACAATTTCCCTGTAGGACCCCCTCATAGCCCTTTAGATAGTTCTCCCTTAACTCCAGCTGGGCTGAGTACTTGTAAGGGAGTTCCTCCCCAGAGTCATCATTTTTTAACCAGTGTAAATTGTACTTTATATGAGAATTGCAGCTTGGCTGGTGCAGACATCTGTTGTGCCTCATATTAAGTTTGCAGCTTGGCAAGATCCATAGCAAACATCCAAACACACACATTTTCATTAACCCCTTCATTACCGCGCCCCCCACCCCCAGCCGCCCCTCTCCCCCTCCGTCAAACCGAATTCCCGGAAGTTCATGCGTGTGCATGGGGGGTTATCATTTATCATAAGTGCGCTGTTTTTCATTTTATATTACTTTTAATTCTCAAGTACATGTTGACCACGAGATACACTGTGCATGATTTGAAATACATTTCCTATAGTAGTATACGTGTAGGGATATATATACTTTACTAAACTTTCATTGTTCCTATAAATATAGACTTTACAGACATAAAAAGGTATATACAGTACTCATATGTTGCTCCTCGTGGCGTTGATACATTGCAGGATGTACGTTGGGAAAGTCCAGGTGAAGTGTAGGTAGTGGAGGTGGCCTTATCTGCAAACGGATTCGACAAGAGGGTGAAGGCAGGTCCTGAGGGACTCTGCAACAATGGCGAGCCTACAGGGCTGGGATTTGAGCAATTATCTATCTCGCTTTCATCACTCATACTCTCGCTATCACTGTCATTTTCTGGTATATAATCATCGTCTGACTCACTCACTGATATGTCTGATTGAGTTTCATTGTCGTCAGACTCATCTAACTCACTAGCAAGCTTTGTATCAAATTCGTCATCGGTATCAGATGACGCCATGATCACGCAAAAACAGCCAAAAAAAACACACACAGACACAGCATGCAGCTTGGGGGATACTGAGGGGTTGCGGGTGAGAACTGGCTGCTGGTTGGTTGTGGGGCCTAGGAGGGTGGTTGTCATGGTAACCACGTGCTGATATGCCTAGTGCAACTATTTTTTTCTGTTTATATCATACCATATAGGTCTATATAATATGCCCAAAACATTAGAAATAATAAATCATATCCAAAATACCCAAATGATGTCAATCATGGCCTGGCATGGACTCTGATATGGCCATGGCATGGCCATGACAAGGAGAATGACGTCAGAGTCAAGTTTCCAGTTCTTACAACCCAAGTCTTTCCAGTAACCCCAAAACCAACACTCCTACCCTCCTATACCTCCCTATGCTTATCAGGTTTGCCACCGTAAACCTTACAATTATTCGGTTCCTCGCCAGAACTTTTTCTAGGTTTACAAGCGTAAACCTTATCGATTTTGGTAATGAAGAGGTTAATAACAAAATACTTCAGTTGCAGGTTTTGGCTTGAGATCAGGATTCTTGGAAGCAGAAAAAACAGTAGTGGGATTGACAAACTTTGGGTTTTTGTCTAGTTTCCCAAGAGAAATAGAACTTTCTGTCTGATAGTTATTTTATTGCTTTGTTTTGTTTATAAAGGCTTCATCATGCTTGCAGGCATCTTCCTTAGTCACCCAGTGGCAGCTTTGCACACTTCTCAATCTCTGGCAGCCTATCTATTCAGTCCCTCATCCCTGAGGTCACACTCTATTTTCATGTCCTAGGTCTCATTTTGATCTGCCACTCGCAACCTTACCCCCGACATTCACACCCCTCACCTTCTGCACCTAATTATCATCTTCCATTCTCTAAAAAAGTCCAAACCATCTCAGTCTACTTCTTCTCATCACAATGCCAATACATTCAAGCCACATCCTTCCTCACAACTCTTCAATCACAATGCTTACCCTTATAGGCCTCACATTTAGGATAAAATCTAGCTGATAGAAACATAACATCTGTTTTGTTTGACAAAATTGCTGTGCTTGCAGTTCCTAAGTATTTTTTGTATTATCTGCAAAACAGCTGAGTGGCAAGTGAGGGATGGAATGAGGGCAGTCAGGTGAGAAATAAATGGGTGGGCTGTGAATCAACAGTGAGCAAGGGAATCATGTTAATTCTGCTGTACAACACTTCTTTCCAAATCATCAGTTCACCGGTAAATGCTCAAGATTTACTTCTCTAGTTTATTTTTCCATGTTTGGTCTCTCGATGTAGTGCTGCTCTCGAGTGTCTGCCCTTTCCTCCCCTCCCTCCTTTCCTTCCTTCCTCATCTTTCTTTACTTCATTCTTTCCTCGTCCTTGTGTCTGCAGGTGACTTTACACTCCCTGTTTTATCTTTCTTTCCTTATTCTTTCCTGTTCCATCTGCCTGTGGGTGACTACACCCACCGCAAATTGACTTAGGACCTACACAATTGCTATTGGAGAGTTGTCTGTCTTTGCTTTGTGTTTCCACCTCTACCAAGTGAATTTTTTGGGCAAGAAGTAACTGGCAACTCCTCTGGTGTTGGTGGGAGGTGGTGAAACACTCAGTACGTCAGTACTTGCCCAGAAGCGAGAGTGTGAGTATATGTTCCCGTTGCTCCCAAGCTTGCGCCTCCCTCTTTTTTCGTATGCATTACTGTTTGCCCTGTTGTTTTCCTACAGTTGAGTTGTCATGCCTGGAAAGTACTGCTCAAGGGATGAGAGGGTCCGTATCATTGCATGGAGGCAGGATAATGTCCCTATCAACACGATTTGTGAACATACTGGATGTGCAAAGTCGACCGTCATGAAGATTATTGCTGCAGCGCACGGCCTGCCACGCCATGCACAAGCATGGCGGTGGAAAGAAGAGGACGACTTCCAGAGGTACAGATACGCTTCTGAAGAGGGAAGTAATCAAGAATCCCCAACTGACAGCAGCAAAATTGAAGAGAATGCATTCCCAGCTGTTACAAGACGTCTCAATTCGAACTATCCAACACCGCTTGCAGAAGGAGCTGGGTTTGCCAAGCCGCACCACAGCCAAGAAACCACTTCTCACTGACCGCATGAAGAAGCAGCGCATTCAGTTTGCCAAGAAGTATGCACACTGGACATCGGATGATTGGAGAAAAGTTATGTTTTCCGATGAAAGCACATTTCAAGTGTTCCAGGTGCATTCTGCCAAGGTTCATTGCCCTGCCTCCTGTAGTCGATATGACCCTGCTTACATGGTGCCGACTGTTAAGCACCCAGAATCAGTAATGGTATGGAGGTGTTTCTCAGGAGAAATGGGAAGGGAAGGCCCTTATTTTCTTCCTGCGAACTTGATGATGAATGGTGACCGGTATATTCAAGTTCTGAAAGATCATTTGTTAAACTTTTTTGCTATTCATGGGTGCAACTTTTTCGTGCACGATTCAGCTCCATGTCACAAGTCGAGAAAGGTGACAAAATGGCTTCGGGATAATCGGATTGAGGTCCTCGACTGGCCTGGCAACAGTCCGGATCTAAATCCAATAGAAAACTGCTGGGCAAAGAAGAAGAAAATCATGGCAGAGAAGAAGACACCCAATTAGGACAACCTCAAGACTGAACTGACAGATGTTTGGTGCAAAGAAATGTCCTTAGATTACTTTAGAGATCTAAGCGATTCCATGCCAAAACACATCCAACCGGCCCTGAAAAACAAGAGAAACGTGATTTCATATTAATGAATGGCATTTCTTGAACAAACATTGTGTTGTACTATGATTTCTGTGTTTTTTAATACTTTGTGGGGGGAGGTCCTAAGTCAGTTTGCAGTAGCTGTACACTGAGTGACAAGCTCAATGGTTTCCAGTACAACAGGAAACCATTTACTATGCTGGGTGGTAACCATATAACCAAATTATGGTGCATGTTGGTTAGTGGGTAATTGCGGCACTCCAATCGGATTGAGCCGATGAAGCTTTATATCCAAGGGGTGGTTGGGATTATTACTCACGTAATGCCACTCAGGGATGAGTGAGGCTGGTTACTCTCATCTTATATGTCAGGACCAGCTTGCCTGGCCCCTGGCTTCTACATTCCTCATGAGGCGATGCAGGATTGGATGATGGATGGATGGATGGTGAATAAAATAATGAATAGTAGTTAACCAAATAGACTTACAGTTAGCATTTTACACTTCTGCAAGACACTGCAGTCATGTGTGTTATATCTGTGGGGTGTGTATAAGAGGGTGTTTCAAATGGAAAAATATTAATGTGCCCCTGGATATGAGTGGTTTTATATATACCACTGTGATATAGCCTGTGTATAAGAGTATATATCAGATATCTGGGAAAAATGGTAACCTGGAATGTAAATTCCCCAAGCATCTCAGTTAACTGGGTTTGTTCTGTATTGAATGTCAAGTTTTCTGTATCCTCACCTCATTACTGGGTGTATGACTTTCATTATGCAGCAGACCCTTATTACATGATAAACCAGGTTGCAATGAGTTGCATATTCAGTGATGAAAAGCAAGGACCTCTCTTCAATACAATATATGATAGCATTTTTGCTTATATGATCATTACGATCATGTACCAAGCCTCACTGGTCAGTGAATGATTGCTACTTTCGTTTATATGTTTGCCAACACAATGTTACAGTAATTTGTTTGTTCCAAGATGGCTGTTGATCTTGGTCACTATCGGGTGTGTTAGTGATGGAACAATAGTGTGGTGTTGGAGTTCAGGCAGCAAGTGAGGTGAAGTGAAGTTTAATAACTACTGGCTTATGTGAGTTGGGGGCTAATTTTTTTATGGCTTACTGTATTTCCCACGATATAATGTGCATGGACTTATAATGTGTTCATAATTTGGCAAGTGATATTAAGAAAAAAAATAAAATAGTCATCATCATCATCATACGGGCCTCCTTTCCCACCCCAGGGCAGGGTTAGGAGTAGCAATATCCAGACAGCCTAGATTTGCCCAGTCCAATGGGCCACGCTTCAATTCACTGACCATTCAAACCCATGGAATCGTGGCTCTATCTGATATGCCAAAAACATTCACCACGTTGTCTAGCTTCGCAGAAACGTGTCCGAAAGAGTCAGTCCAGAAGCTGTTATGTTAAAATGGGGTGCCCTCTCCCGGTGATGACCCAGCATACCTGGAACTACTGTCTGACTCACTTTTCTTCATTTCTGCAACATTTGCGGCCTTTCTTCTAACTTTCTTTCTGTGAAACACCACCTCTCCTCCTCTAAACCTCACCTTCTCTTCTTAACAGAGACTCAGCAGTCTGAGGCAACTGACAGCAAACCCTTTTCTGTATCCTCCTACTTTATACTCATTTCAAAGCCAAAGGTGGCTGTTGTGTATATGTATGCAACAGCCTATCTTGCTCTCATGTTTCTGAACTTGAGTCTTCTGAATTCCGTACTCTCTGGTTTCAGCTCTCCTGTCATTCTCTGACTAAATATATCTGTGTTATTTACTTATTGCCTACTTCTACTGACTCAAAAATTCTTCGATTATCTTACTTCTACGATGGAACACATTCTATCCATTTCTCCTTTCTCTGAAATCTCCATGCTAGGAGATTTCAATGTTCACCAACACCTTTGGCTCTCCTCTCCTTTCACTGATCCACCAGGTGAACAAGCCTACACCTGTTCTATTCTTAATGACCTAGAGCAGCTTGTACAGCACCCTACCCGTATCCCTGACTGCCTTGGAGAGAGAGCTCCAACATACTTGACCTCTTCCTTACAACTAATCCTTCTGCTTGCACTGTTAATCTTTTCTCTCCATTGGGCTCCTCCGATCATAACCTTATTACCTTAACCTGTCCTATTGTTCCGGTGCGGCCTGTGGACCTTCCAAAGAAACGTCGTCTATGGCACTTTGGAGCTGCGGATTGGGAGCCTCTCAGGCAGTACTTCTTTGATTTTCCCTGGAATGATTATTGCTTCCATGGCCGGGATCCATCTGCGTGTGCCATACACATTACGGAGGTTATTCTCTTGGGCATGGAAGCATACATGCCATTCTCATATCCTTTGTCTAATGCAAGAAAGTCTTGGTTTAATCAAACTTGTTCTAATGGTGTCCGCAACAAGGAGAGGTCCTATAAAAGGTACCGGAGCCAACCCACCCCTGAATCACATCTTTCTTATATTTCTGCCTGGAATCGTGCTAAGTCTGTTTTTCGCTCTGCTAAAAATGATTTCATCCGCACTAAATGTTCTCAACTCTCCAACTCGAATTCTTCCCGCTCCATCTGGCACCTTGCCAGAAACCTTTCTAACAACTTTACCTCATCATCCTTTCCTCCTCTTTTCTACTGTGATGGCTGTGTAGCTATTTCTTCTACTGATAAAGCAGATCTCTTTGCTCAGACTTTCTTCTCCAATTCCACCTTAGACGATTCCGGTGCTGTTCTTCCATCACTTCCCCCCTCTGACTTCTTCATGGCTGACATTAAAATTTTTTCATCTGATTTTATTTTCTGCCATCACTGGCCTCGATACTAACAAGGCATATGGGCCTGATGGAGCCCCTCCTGTTGTCCTCAAGAACTGTGCTTCTGTGCTTACACCCGGCCTAGGTAAACTCTTTTGCCTTTGTCTGTCAACTTGTACCTTGCCTTCTTGCTGGAAGTTTGCTCTCATTCAGCCAGTCCCAAAGA
Source organism: Birgus latro (assembly GCA_018397915.1). Taxonomy (NCBI): domain Eukaryota; kingdom Metazoa; phylum Arthropoda; class Malacostraca; order Decapoda; family Coenobitidae; genus Birgus; species Birgus latro. The sequence continues at coordinate 17,531 of JAGKTI010004636.1, read as the reverse complement.
AGGGTGACCATTCCCAACCCTCTAACTATCGTCCAATTGCTTTAACATCCTGTGTATCAAAAGTTTTCGAATCAGTTCTTAACAGAAAAATTTTAAAGCATCTTTCCTTTCACAACCTTCTTTCTGATCGTCAGTATGGGTTCCGTCAGGGACGTTCCACTGGCGATCTTCTCACCTACCTTTCAGACTCTTGGTCATCCTCCTTTCGGGACTTTGGCGAAAGCTTTGCCTTTGCACTTGACATCTCAAAGGCTTTCGATCGAGTCTGGCATAAATCTTTGATTTCCAAACTGCCCTCTTACGGTTTCTATCCTTCTATCTGTGCCTTCATCTCTAGCTTCCTTTCTGGTCGTTCTATTGCTGATGTTGTAGACGGCCATCGTTCTTCTCCTAGACCTATCAACAGTGGTGTTCCTCAGGGCCCTGTCCTATCACCAACTCTCTTTTATTCATCAATGACTTTCTAAGCTGTACATCTAACCCTATCCACTCATATGCTGATGATTCCACCCTTCACCTTTCCATTCGATTTCCACAACATCCATCTCAGCAGTTACTTCAGCAAACAAGGGATGAGGCTATGGCACACCTAATGTCTGACTTGGCTCATATCTCTGATTGGGGTAAAAATAATCTTGTTATTTTTAATGCATCAAAAACTCAGTTCTTACACTTATCAACCCGACAAAATCTTCCTCAGGATTAACCACTAATGTTTAATAATGTCCAGCCCAGTCCTGCATCATCCTTGAACATGCTAGGGGTTTCATTCTCTCGGGATTTGTCTTGGAAAGAACATATTATATCTCTTGTGAAATCTGCTTCCAAGAGATTGGGTGTGCTGGGCCAACTCCGAACTTTCTTTACCCCTGCACAGATGTTGACCTTGTATACAGGTTTTATTCGCCCTTGTATGGAGTACAACTCTCATGTGTGGGGAGGCTCCCCACATGCAGTTCTTCTCAATAGGGTGGAGTCAAAGGCTTTTCGTCTCATTAACTCTCCTCCTCTTCCTGATTCCCTTCAACCTTTGTCTCTTCGCCGCACTGTTGCTTCTTTATCTCTCTTCTATCGCTACTTCAATGGTCACTGTTCCTCTGAATTGTCTACTTGCATCCCTCCACCTCTACGACGGGCACGTAGTACCCGTCTAGCAACAAACTCTCATCCCTTTTCTGTCCAACTCTCTAATGCAAGAGTTAACCATTACTCCCAGTCCTTCATTTATGCAACTGGTCAACTCTTGAACTGTCTCCCTCTGTCTGTATTCCCTGCTTCCTATGATCTCCAGTCTTTCAAACGCAGTGTGTCCAGGCATCTTGAAATGAATGGATCTTGAATTTGGCTCTCTTTTGTATTGTTTTTACTTTTTCTTGGAAGGAACAGTATTCGGGCCCTAGCCTTTGGTTCCTTCTTCCTTGCATTAAAAAAAAAAAAAAAGGTAATTGATAGTGCCATACACCTGGAATTGGCAACATCCAACCTGCACTCGTTTGCTAATTTCCCCTGCTTTTTTTTTTCCGTGAAATATGCTATATGAGCTACTCTCGTAGTATAAATGTATATAAGAAGGAAGGGAGAAGCCTGATTGATATTTATATTCACCTGGAACTACCTAATTTATTTTGTATTGTCTAGATTTCCTACGACTTATTTCTTAGCATATACATTAGCAGCTGACATTTGCAACTCTTGCTACCGAGATACAGTCAGTAGGCTTTCGTCCTTCATGGTGAAATGTCGCTCCTCCATTTCTCCCGCTTTTGCTTCTATTATAAAAGGCCCTGCGACCCCTACCCCTACTAAACATCGTGTGGGAAGCAGTAAAGTACTGTAGATATATATATAAGTGTAATAAAGTACTAGAAATAATAAAGTGTGAGTGTGTATAAGAGTAAGAAATGACAGAATGCCAGCGGCGAATTAGCACGAGTGGGAGGCTCGTACGCGCTCGTATTTTACGTTGCTTTCACAGTGTTTTTTTTTTTTTTTAGTATGGATTCCAAACTACTTGGAAATCATTGAATAGTGTTTCTAGTGATAATATCTGGCAGTGGTATTCAGATTAGGGGATGTCGGGAAGTGTAAAGTAGAGACTTAGTTACCCAACTTCAGAAGTCTTCACAAGTCCTGTGGTAGTCGACGAGTGCTAAAAAACATCCTAGGAGAAAGCTGAAGGTATGTGCCATATGCATATTTAATTATAATATTCTAGGACTAATAACTGATTTTGGGCAAATATTTTTAAAAAGTCAGTCGGAGCGCGAATATCCCTGCGGGAATGGCCCTGCGCACCTCCGACAACCCCACGGTGTAGGGGTTAAATTATTTAACCCCCTGATGCCGGTTCACATCTGAGGACATTTTAATACTTCCCTGGCATATTTAACCCCAAAGCTCCGGGGGACGGTTATATCCGACGCGAAATTGGTGGATCAGGGGAGCTTGAGGATGGCTATAACCACAAGTATTTTCGCACACAGTTTGAAGTGGCTGCCACTTGATCTTGTCACCAAAGGGTGGGGATAGCCTCCCAGCACCTGAGGGAAGCATACCTCAGTCATCTTTGTGACTATGCCAGGTGTAGGATGATGTTTTCAGACATCTCTCATTCGGTTCTCTTCCCACCTTGTGTGGACCCTTGCATCATCCACCCCTGCCAAGTCTCTTTTCAAGTATATAGTAAGTCCTCATTTTTCGCTGTTTTGATGTTCCACCAAAACTTCGCAAAACGTGAAACGTTGAAGTGTGAAGTTAAGAATCAATGGGAAAAATAGATGAGTGTTCCAGTGGGACAGCTACCTACCCTATCAAAGTACTATAACACCAAACAGACCCTACCCAAAATTAAATGTGGAGTGTTTACTAGTCGCTTATATAGCATAACACAATAAACATGTACCTGAAATGACATTAGAACTGTTATAAAGAGCTGCAACACCAATAATCCTTACCAGAAATAAAGTAAACATTGGCATGAGTGGCAGGTGAAGGTGTGTATAGGGTGGATGGGCTATAGTTACTAGGTGACATGGGCCTCTCTTGGGAAGCCCTATCACCTAAGCTGAAGCACTCCAAGTCGAATTCTGGCTCCAGCAACTCCACTTCCTCTCTGTCCACTTCTCCTCCTTCATCCTCCTCTCCTGTCACGCCTAAGTCTTGCATAATAGCAGCCACATTCTGTGTCACATTATAAAATCGTGTGATCCTGGCTTGTCTCTGCTCCAGTATGTTTCTGTTGTAGACTGCCATCACTTTAGACTTCAGATCATTCAAGGTGGATAGGATCTGGGTAGTCTCAGGCATAGTCCCGGTGTATGTCTCGAAAGTTGTTGCCATGTCGGTTATGGTGGACAGGCTGTGGGACAGTTTCTGGATGGTCATCTTCTCCTGTGCAACGTGATCTGGCCTTTCGTTCTCTTCTCTAGAGTTCATCTCTTCCTCTGTTATGTCAACCATACCTGAGTCTAAGTCGTAGCGTGTCAAGTGGTGTCCTACAGCCGTTTCATCCACCTCTGCTGTGTGTAGGCTTGTGTGTCTGATTGCACTCTAAAAACAAACTCCATTAGGTGAATATTGATACAGTAAAAAAAACAGTGGCACAAATAAAGGTTGGGGGGAAAAAAAACACACATTTACTTTATTGTTATTTTACGTGCACTCACCTACTTGTTGAGAGGTTCCTTGTTCTTCCTTAGGGGTATAATGGAACATAACAGTAACCATTTTCATTACAATACTGTGTATTCTTCCCCTGAATTGTTCTAACTAACACTTGGTAGGTTAATGTTGGTTAACTTTAAAAACTAACTCCATTAGGAGAATATTGATACAGTAAAAAACCGTGGCACAAATAAAGGTTGGGGGGAAAAAAAACACATTTACTTTATTGTTATTTTATGTGCACTCACCTGCTTGTTGAGAGGTTCCTTGTTCTTCCTTAGGGGTATAATGCAACATAACAGTAACTAACGTTACCGATTTTCATTGCAATACTGCATATTCTTCCCCTGAATTGTTCTAACTAACACTTGGTTGGTTAACTCTAAAAACTAACTCCATTAGGTGGATATTGATACAGTAAAAAACTGTGGCACAAATAAAGATTAAGGGGGAAAAAACACAGACACATTTACTTTATTGTTGTTTTATGTGCACTCACCTGCTTTTTGAGAGGTACCTTGTTTTTCCTGAGTGTCCTTATGGTGCTGTCAGGAGCCTCAGTCAGGCGACTGTCTCAGGGGCTGTCAACCCCTCCTCAATGAGCTACAAAATCCTCTGCTTCTCGGCTGCAGAAAAAACACAATGGTGAAGGGGTCTGTAGTACCGCTGCTGTATCGATAGAGGGCAGGGTGGTCGCAAGATGGCCGCCAACAAATGAACATCGGTATGCGTCGTCTGTTGAGTGTCGGCTGCCAGCTTGAAGCGGCGACGATGATTAAGAGAAAACGACGAAGTTTGCGACATGTTGGAAACTTTTTTCTTTTGCAAAAAATGAGGCGTTGAAGTAAAATGCATCGAATTACGAGGACTTACTGTACTAGAAAAGGGCTCGGTGATAGTGCCAAAAGGCATGCCTTGGATGCAACAGTGTCTAGTTTATCTAGCAGTGGAGTAAGTTATCACATTGAAAGCAAAGCCATAGCCAGCACCAAGGGCAGATGCACAAACACCTCCTCTCTCGTGCCAAAAATTAGTTCTCTTTCTCATGTTATTACTCATCAACTCAAGGACCTACAGACCTGGGGATGCTTTCATTTTCAAGAGGAAGCATTGTTGAGTAAAATGATTGGTAATTTGTTTCCCCAAATGCTATACTTTCTGAGATATTAAGTTTTGAAAATAAACAATTTTCAGCGGTTTCTGAGAAATTGCGTGTAGTGAGGTGACAACTGCTTTAAATATTGCCTGGTGTTTTGGGGTTAAACTTAACCCCCATTCGCTGGGAAGCGGCATATGCTGCGTCAGTTCAGGTGGCCAAGGGCTGCTGGGTTGTGGGTATAGCCGCATTTGTCTTCCTGCCACCATTTGAACCAGCCACCATTTCATCTTGGTAACCAGGCGTGGGGAGGGACCCCTGGCAGCTCATGCATGTGTGGTTCAGTCCGTCCCTTGACTTGCTGAGGTGTGGAGTGAAGTCTTCTGAAACATCTTCATCCGATTCCGTCCCCACCCCCTCAGGTGGTCCCCTTGTGTCATTCACCCCTGTCAAACTTCTGCTGGTGGATACAAAAAAAGGGCTAAGTGATAGTGCAATAGGGCATGCTGTAGGTGAAACTGTGTCCAGTTTATCTGACAGTGGTCAAACTTCCTCTGAAAAGCGGGAAGTTTTCACATAGAGAGCGACATGTCATGTACTCCGTCCATTTCCCCCTCTGCACATTGGAATAGGCCCCCACAGTGCTTCAGGAGGTGGGACTGGCTTACAACAGGGATGCCTTCACCTCTGAGGAAGAGGTGGATGACCCTGGAGCAGTGAAAAGTGAAGGAGACAGTGATGAGAGTGACGGGCATCAAGTCCATAAACGCCGCTGCCGCGTCTCACCACCACACTCTTGACAAGTGCGGTGTCTCTCCCTGTCACAACCCTTATCACCAAAACCAAGCACTTCAAGGGCCATTTCTCCACAACCTGGCCCTTCATATGTTTGGAGAGGGAAAACAATAGCCGTATGTGGTCTGCATGGCCAGCATAGCTAGCCAGCATCTCCCCAGGGAGTCCGTGAATCAGGTGAGTCATCACCTTTGTCGTCTTCAACCTCCGCCTCTCCCTCCTGCTTTTTTGACTACCACCGTGAGCAAGAGTTCTAAACACAGGTGTGTGGGAGATTGTAAATACTGTAGTGGACAAGTATGTGCATTTATTTTATTTATTTATATTTTTCCATAAGTGAAAATGAATTTGCAAAGGTAATATATAAAATGAAGGTTGTAGATATCTTTAGTCATCCTAGCAATAATGAAAGAAAACCCAGTGCGCATCTGTAGAAAATTACTTTCTTGGGCCGAACTTCTTAACCTTTCTTGCTCTTGAAATTACAGTAGTTTGGAAAATATGTGATATTCAATGTATTTGTGATATGAAGTGCAAATATTATAAGTGCTGTAGAATATAAGTAGTAAGGTCAGTATTATCACCATGCCAGAAAAAAGTCCAGAGAAGCATATATAGAAGTAAAAGTGTACTGTCTACTTCATTGTCAACCATAGTGCGTGCAACCAACATAAAAGTTATTATGGATAATGCATTATCGCAAAAGTCTTCTCTCAAAGTGAATACAAAGTGCAGAGTTTGTAGACAGTCTTGGGAAAATAAGTAAATATTTATTTTTTCACCTTATACAGCTGTTAGGCCATTTAGATTGGCTTTAAACTTTTTTTTGGGCTCATTTGGGTGGGCTTTGGACTTGGGGGGAAACCCAAGGCTGAAAACCCATCCCATTACTTTACATGTTAAATCTACCCTTATATACGATACCCTTCCTAACGATGGGGTTTTACCTAACCAGTTGCATCATTAAACCTGGGTATACCTGTATATGGTTACCTCCCAGCATAGTAAATAGTTTCCTGGTGTACAGGAAACCATTTGGCTTGTCACTCAGTGTAGAATCACCCATAGGCAGAAGGAAGGGGAAAGAATGAGGGAAAGACAGAAGAGGGACTGTAAAGTCAGTCACGGGCAGAAGGAAGTGGAAAGAATGAAGGAAAGATAGACAGAAGAGGAAGGAAGGATGAGAGGAAAGGGAAGACACCCAAAGCAGCACTACATTGAGTGAGTGGATGGTGAGCGCCCCCACCTACCCATCAGTTTTTATTTCCTTTACAAATTTATATTGATGTTTAGTATAGTTACAATTAACTTCCTTGGGATAAAAGTACAAAAATGTGTAAAATAGGGTAACTTTTAGTTGACAAAAGACTCTTGTTAATTTTTCCTCATTTAAAGTTTGCCCCAGATCTGGCGGTTTAGCATCTGGCGTGATTTTTTTGTTCTTTTTACTACTGTACTGTATTTGCCATATGTGAGGCCCCACTGTACTCACTTGATTTAATGCTGCATGCTTCTTCCTTCACCTGTATCATTTTATATCTGTGTCTGCACTCCTCTTCTCCTACTTGTCCCATACCTTCGTGTCACTTTTTATTGCTCTTCGTTCCACTTCAGGTGACTCTGCTCTGAGTGACAAATCTAATTGTTGTCTGTAATCCAAGAAACCATTTACAACACTGGGTGGCAACCGTGTAGCCAGATCATGGGATGAAGGTGAACTCATTATGGTGCCCTTGTTAGCTGGGTAAAAAGACATAAATGCAGCATCCTCCCTGGAACCAAACCTCCATACTTTTCCCCCTGCCTGGAGAAGCACTGTCAGTCACAAGGGAACATTGGTTCACCGCAAGGGTGGTTGCATGCCTGTAGTTGATAGTTCTACTTGGCCAGACAGACAGGTTGATCAGCAACATAATCCTTCTTAAGTCCAGAACCAACCTGTCTAAACTTCACATCCACCTAAACCACCACAATATTGCCACTGTAAACCATTGGATGCAGAATGGTTATTAAGGATTCAACATAGTGAATTAATAATATAACATTGTTAGTCACGCACGGGCTCCTGCCAAGTGATTACCGTAACTGTCTGATGACTGAGTGTTTTTATATTTTGTTCTCACACATATGGATGTGTAGTGCATCCTTGAGTGCAAGGCCTGGGGGAACTAGGTTTACAATTGAAGAGTTGAGAGGAAGGATGGAACTGGAGTACATTGGTGCTGTGATGAGGAGGGGCGGATTGAGATGGCTTGGGCATGTGGAGAGAATGGAGAATGACATTTGGGTGCAGAAAGCGAGAAGTGTGAACACTGGGGGTAGGGTTGCGAGAGCAAGACCTTTTTTGAAAAAGACATGGGACGAGATCCTAGAATGTGACCTCAGGGATAAGGGACTGAATAGAGAGGGTGCCAGAGATTGGGCAGCATGGAGAGCCATCATTAGGTGACCAAGGCCGATGCATGCAAGCATGGTGGAGCCTTTATAAACAGTACAATATGATACGAGCTCAAAACATTTGTCATTCATAATTTTGATGCACTAATCATACTGATAACTATCAGTATAGGTAAGCAGCACTTTGAGCTGGAATGGTGCAGCCATGTTATTAACAAGGTTGGCTGTTGTTGTGAGCTGTTTCCACCAAGTGTACAGTGATCATTAATGTAATGTTGCTTATTATACATATCACTTAGGTTTTGTCATTTTAGAGCTCAAAAAATGTAAGTAGTTTTTCAGGATAGCAACGAACAGATTGTACTGATGATATTGTCAATAAAGGTAAGTAAAAATTTGAACCAGTGTGATACAATCCCATCAGCAGATTGTTATTGTACACTGACTGTTCCCACATTTCAGCCAATTTTTGTCATGTTAAAGCTCAGATAAATGTGAGCTGTCATTCAGAATTGTAGTGCACAGACAATTTATAGGGTAATTTTGGCGCACTTTGGTTCGAGTTGATGATTATTTTGGTGCTGGGCTATAGTATTCCCACTGATTGTAATGTTTCCCAGCCACGGTGATTAGTTAGACTTAGAGCCAGCCATTCGTATGCCAAGAAAGGATTTTAAAAGTTGAGGGTTGTTTAAGCGAAATAGTACCATATCTACAGGAGGTGCCTGTATTTGTGATTGTCTATCTATCTGTCTATTGCCAGATGCCTTAGTCCCTTTAGGGGTGGCTACTACCACTACCACTACTACAACTACTACTTGTGACTGAAAGATGTAAATTAGCTGATTGCTGTTGTGGAGGATGTGAGAGGGAACCTTCATGGTGTTTCATTTATGTTATTGGGTGGTTCATATGACAACATACAAACATCTCTCATAAAAAAAAATGTAGAGATGGGTAGGCCTATGAGGTTGAAACAGGATCCCAGGAGCTTGAATGATGTGTGAATTATTGTCTGGCCTATTTCATAAGACATGATGTTGATAGTTCACTTACTTTTGTACATTATCTTTATTGATTGTTGTGGATAGTACCTCGCTCCATGTCTAGGTGGGAGAAAAGGGTCAGGATGATGAGGGTGGGATTTTTAATGCAGTATCACATGAAATAGTTACCAAAGTAGCTATGCTTAACCATACCTTTATCTGAATTTCTTTTCAAATTCATATGCCCTTTCAGATCCTACTTCACCTGTTTGCTGTTTATATGGACCGGCAGCTGCCCCCAGATATCCAGCAGCCAGAAGGGCGTCGTTTTTCCAGCCGATATCTCATCAAGGCACCTGAAAAGCCACCCAAACCCACTCCACGACCCCTCCTTTACCTCACACAGGTATATTAGTCCCCCAAGCTTTCATGTATATTATTAGATTATCATATTCACCCCATCCATCTTATTACCATTGCCCTTTCTTCTTTCACTCTTTCATCTTTTATTCCTTAGTCCACATTATATTGCTTGTTTAATTTTATTTAACCCATCGCAACTGGCATATATTCCCGCCAACTCTTCTCCCAGCCGGGCATTCCTGAGAAAATTGTCTGTTTTTAAACCTTCATATCTCAGCCAATACCTAACCAAAAATAAAAAACTAAGTGTCATAATACTCACTAATCCTTTGACTTCAAGCTTACGGCCACAAATTGTCCGTGAAGTGCGTGTAGTCAGAGAGAGTGAGTGGGGAAAGGGGGCAATTTTTGTAGTATTTTGGGCCCATGTCCGTATGTATGGCAGATGTGCGGTGACAACTAAGGCTTATACCAGCCCTCGACAGTAATAACACTTCCAGAAGACCACAGTCCACCACAAACACCATTTCCTTGTACGTTTTTCAAAAATGTGGCAGGAGTGCTGCTCTGAGTCTGGTACCCATAGCAA
>JAGKTI010004635.1:31134-49373 GCA_018397915.1 Birgus latro | reverse complement strand
GGCCTGATGTTCTGAGGCGCGGTCACACACTTAGAGTGCCCCTGCCGTCCCGGGTGCACCACGTGTGTTTAGTGGTTGCCAGTGTTGTATTATTCCAGGCTTTGACGAAGAAATTTATGGCCTGTCAAATGTTGAATTTCTTCCAGAAGCAGCAACAGTCATTATGTTGGGGGTTGCAGGTATGGCAGGTGAAGCAGGTGAGTTAGGTGGGGCTGTGGAGGTGGAAGGGGAGGCGTCTGGTGAGTCAGGGGAGGTGGTAGGGGGGGGATACTCCATCTCGTTCTTGCCGCTGTTCACATTTTTGGCAATTTCCTTCATCTCTTCTTGCTTGTCTGGAGTCAGGGGAGGTGGTGAGGGGAGGATCCTCCATCTCGTTCTTGCCACTGTTCACATTTTTGGCAATTTCCTTCATCTCTTCTTGCTTGTCTGTTTCATTCTTCATCTTGTTATGGACATATTTGCAGCATGACAACTTGTCATTTGCAAAATAACCGTTATTCAAGTGAATCCAAACGTTATTATAGAAACTGAGTATCTGTTCTAACTTGCCATTATTGCTAAAAACATTATTTTTGAAGTCGTTGTTGGTGAGATCTTACTGTTGTCTCCTTTTCAGAACCTTCCCCACTAGCCTGTACGTCACGATGGGTGCATCGTGGGGGGAGGGAGTTTGCGTATTCTGGGAAAATAGTGGTTTTGGGCCACTCCTTGCCTCTGCCTCGCATATTGTGGGCTAAACTCGCGCATTCAGATTTTCACGGTTATGATTTTTGGTCACTCGTGTATTTTGCGACACGCATTGTGATCACGCATACTGTGCGAGCCCACTGTACTGAGAAAGGAGCCCTTCTTATCAAGAAGTGTGACAATATGTTAGCCCTTCTTTGGCATGAAAAGAGATGGGTTAGCATGTATTCAACAGTACAAACGGGTGTGTTTGAGGAAACGGATAAAACAGACTACAGGATCGGGGAACCTGTGTTGAAGCCAGATGCTGTCAACGATTATAACATCAATATACGGCTTGTTGATAAATCAGACGTGCAAATTTGTGAGGTTGACTGCTTACGTAAGTCCTACAGGTGGTGCAAGAAGGCATTTTTACACCTCTTTGATATCGCCGTCCTGATCAGTTTCATACTGTTCAAGGAGCTCATCAAGAATCCTCTACAAGAGTTTGAGAGAGAGCTTGCTCATGAACTTCTTGAAGAGTATTCAACTGCACAGGTGCCAAGTGATAAGTGGGGGACACAGACAGCACCTACAGTGGACAGGCTAAGCTGTGCAGACTACTTCCGGTGGCACAGGCTGGTAGAGATTGGCTGTACCACAGCAGGTCATCAGGAGCACAGGTGGTGCCACGTCTGTAACACCGCCAAACTTTGTCCCCCTAGCACAAAAAAAGACAGCCTACCATTGTGCAGAGTGCATGGTCCCCTTGTGCCCTAAGTGTTTTTGCGAGTATCACTCTGAGTGTGATTACTGAGCAGGTGTGTGGGAAAATGTACATAGTATACAGGTATGTACAATTTTTTTTTAATACATAAGTGAAATGTTAGATATTATATCTAATTAGTGCTATGATATAAGTATTTTATAATAAGTTCTACAAGTGCAGTGCAATAAATGTTACTGTTTATGGTTATTGGTGAAACAATTGAAAATACAGTACCTTGAGTTAGCCTACCTGTTACATGAAAGAAAACCACTTGTGAGCAGGCCAGAAAGAAAATTACCTGGTTGGCTATAACTGACTTTTTTCCCTGGTTACTCAGAAAATAGTGCTGAATATGTGAGCATAAGCGTATTTGTGATATGAAGTACAAATAATGTAAGTTGTGTATATCTATCTATCTATTGCCAGATGCCTCAATCCCGAACGGGGTGGCCACAAACAAATCGCCTCCATGTCACTGTGTCCCCTGCCATTTCACTACCACGCTCCCAGCTCACACCCCCCTCTCTCATATACCTCTCCACTCCATCCCTCCATCTCATCCTCGGCCTCCCCCTCCCTCTCGCCCCCTCCACCTCACTCACATACACTCTCCTTGTCAATCTTTCACTGTCCATCCTCTCCACATGCCCAAACTTGTGTGTTGTGTATAACATTCAAAATATTTTCACGATGCCCCTGATTAGTACAAATCAGTCTGAATTATAGTACAAGTAATTACCTCATACTCAACCATACTGTGTGGAACAGCCACAGCATTTACTTGTCAAAGTGCAATTGCCTGTAATTGTGATGTCAAGTGCAATTATAAGTGTCGTAGTAGAGGGATATTATCATAATTGACACAAGAAGTGAGTACACAAAATCAAAGAGCTATTCTATTCCCACACCTACGGGGCATAGTGGCACTATGAAACGGGTGGAAAATCCTATGGGGATCCACATGGACAGGGTGATGACTCATCCTTATGACAGTGAGTAAGGAAAAGTCGAGGATCTTGTGGAAATTTCCACATTCCTTCCAAGGACACCCGGACAGTGTTAGAATCACCGCTTCAGTCAGTGCTGCCGATGCTAGCCAGCGAGTCCAAGGTCACTGCCAATGGCGCGCGCTCAGAACCAGCTCGCCTAAGCATGTAAAACCAGTTGTCTTCAACTTATCCTTACTCATCAACGGGACCACATTGAGACCTCAGGATACTTTCATTTGAAAGAGTTGTTGAGTCTTGTGTATACTTATTTTTTCTTTTGCTATAATAGTTTGGCAGTTACTAGTGGTTGAAATAAGGGTATTTTTTCCAAAAATCTCGGAAGTTCCCTGTGAGAAAGAGTGGGCGACTGCAGGAAACCCCCGGCGGATGGGGGTTAACCTTAACACCTCCAAGGAGGTAATATGGGATTGGCTGTTACAGTACTCTGTACCATTTGAAGTCATCCATTGTCAGACCCCACTGTACCAGATTGTACATAAAGACTATATCTGTTTGTTTGTTTGTTTTTCAAGTACTCATTAATTGTAACTACAGTATTTTTAATCATTTGATACAGAGTGATTTTTATTTTATATATTTTTTGGCTGCTAAATAAGCTCACACACATCATGGGAGAGCCCCTTAGTGGTGTTGGGATTAATGAAAGTTGTATCTAACACTTTATATTTGAAAGACCTTTGGTAATCTCTGTAAAATTGTTTGTAGATAATATGAATATGATGAAAGTTAGGTCATTAGATTGTCGGGATCAAGGACTCATTAATTGTCTTATTAAATTTGCATAATTTTGCTTTCAGAATAATGAGTATATGCTGTATAAAGTTCACCTAGGCAGTTCATCTACATTGGTCAGCCAGCATCCTTTGATTGGCTGTGCCCGCTTGACAGGCATCTGTGTTCTGTCAACTGCCAGACTCATCACTCTATGTATGTATTGTGTGTACCATCTTTTTTTATTTGTGCAAATAGTTAGGATTTTGAGACAAGTGTCTTAGGGTTTGAATATACAGGTATGTATGACAGTGTAGTTCATTTCACCGAGGATACTGTTCATAACTGCCAGTGCTGGGCAGGTGCGCAAGTACTTGCGCAAAAGCGCAATTGCGCACCCTTGCGCTTCGGTGAATATCGTTTGCACATTGTGCACCACACGAGACCATGTGCAATATTGCGCTTTTGCACATGAAAAGACAAGTGCACATGCACAAATTTAGTTGCGCTTGCACAACTGCCTTGCGCACCTGTCCTGTGCAATTCACAGGACACATGGTCTTGGGAGCTGCCTGCATGGCTGGACAAGGGATGCGGTAGGCTCGGGAGGGTCGCGAGGGCTGGATTGTTGGGAGGAGGCGGGAGGGTAGTAGCATTTCTTAAAATGTTTCAACAGAGATAATGTATTTTAATGTTTTTTTAAAATTATTATTATTAATAAAAAATAATCAATTAAAAATACATTATTTACCGTATTAAGAGTAGCATATGCAATTCCTTACAAAAATCATTAAAACATATTATTTAAATATCCACAGCCTATTAATTTATTAGGCTGCAGATATTTGATGTAAATAATATGTTTTAATGATTTTTGCAAGGAATTGCAGATGCTGTTGTATATCTGTATTAAATTATTAAATAAAATGTCTTGAGAAAATGCAGATAAAAGTAAAACTGGCAACATCACAGCCTTTGTTTCCCTGTCCCTCTCCTCTTCGCTCACTCGTCTATATGAACTTCCACGAGTTAACAACTCATTGCTCCGGTCCTACTGCTTTATTTACTGTTGTGTGAAGTAATTTGTCAGTAATGGATGCCCCCAGTACCAGGAGTACCGGCTGTACCGCCCAGTCTTGCCAGCCAGATGCAGTGTGTGAAGTTCAAATGACCGAGAGAGTGGAAATAAATTAGTTATTTGAGAGGAGCATGTCGAGACAGACTGACAGATGAATTGAAGGGTCGTTGTGGTGTAGATGTGGATGTGATGGGAAGCGTTAGGAGAAACACGTTAAGGTGTTTTGGCCATATGGAGAGGATGGAGAGTAACGAGGAGAGTGTACAGTATGTGAGTGAGAGGGAGGGGGAGGGCAAGGATGAGATGGAGGGATGGAGTGGAGAGGTATATGAGAGAGGGGGATGTGAGCTGGGAGCAGGGTAGTGAAATGGCAGGGGACAGGGTGACATGGAGGCGATTTGTTGTGGCCAGTGGCCATCCTTTATGGGAGTAAGGCGTCTGGCAATAGATAGAATAATAATAAATAAAAGTAAGTTTGCTAATTTATTTAAGTATCTCAATATTTTACAGTAATTCCCACAAATATATGCAAATGGTTTGCACTAGCGCTTTGAAACACTGCTCTAGCTAAATATTAGGTTGTGCACTTGCGCAAGTTACAGATATTGGAAAATAATAATAATAAATAAAAGGAAGTTAGTATGCTAATTTAGGTAAATATCTCAATATTTTACAGTAATTCCCATGAATATAGGCAAATGGTTTGCACTTTGCGACATTGCGTGAGTTAAATATTAGCCAGATTGCACACTTTACGCTTGCGCAAGGCAGTGAACTGTGGATTGCGCTTGCGCAAGGTAGTGAACTGTGGATTGCGCATTGCACTCGCTCAAGGTCCTTTTTCGCTTGCACTGCCCACCACTGATAACTGCCACCTATTTACTTTCTTTTTCTAATCATGCCTTGCCTTATTGGTGGTATGTGGGGGTGTCCATCATCCACTCACGTGATGTAGTGGTGCCTGCTTCCTTGATGTCTCATTCTTTTTCTGTGTCTGCCCTCATCTCTTCATATCTCTCCCTTCCTGTCTGTCACTCTATTTATTGCTCTTCTTTCCACTTCAGGAGGCTCTACTCTAAGTGACAAGCTAGATGGTTTTTTATAACCAAGGAAGTCATTTACAATGCTGGGGTGACAAGGAGCCTACTTCAGTGCCCCTGTTAACTGGGTGGAGATGCAAATGCAGTGTCCATCCAGGAACCAAACCTTCACACCAATCCTGCCACATCTGTCAGCTACTCGGGAATATTGCTTAACTGCACAGGATGTCCTTTCAGGGGCAATTGCTTGCCTGCAGTTGATGGGTCTGCTTAATGAGACAGACTGGGGTTACACAATAACAACATCCTTACTTTAGGAAAAAAATGGTCATGATGATTCTGGTAGAGCTGATTGTGAAAAGTGTAAGTGATTCAGAGTGAGATTTAAGGACAGCAACCAAGAAACCTATATCATGGCCATTGTCAAATAAAGAACATTGCATCATCAGAGTACCTAAGCATAATGTGCTGTTCATTTGGTATTTAACCAGTAATGGTACAGTATTTAGAAGTTTCGTGTTCCTGAAAATTTTGTTGTTTGCAGATGATGCAGGGACTGGCTGCGAGAAGGAGGGTTGTGAGAAGAGAAAGAATTCAGTAGGATGGAAGTGGTAGAAGCAATGAAGAAAGTCAAAATGGGGAAAGCCCCAGGAATTGGTGGAGTGTGTGGTGAAATGCTGAAGCATGAGGGAGAGCTAGTACAGTAATAGAATGGATCTGGAAGGTGTGCAGATTGACCTGGGAGAATGGTAGAGTCCTGGAGGATTGGAAGTCAGATATAATTATTCCCCTGTACAAAGGAAAAGGGGCAAAAGAAGTGTGTAGTAATCATAGGGGCATTTGCCTTCTTAGTGGAAAAGTATATGGTAGGATACTTATTGACAGAGTTAGGGAAATAACAGAGGAATTAGTTGGAGAAGAACAGGGAGGTTTTAGGAAGGGAAAAGGTTGTTTAGACCAGATATTCATTCTTTGATCTTTAGTGGAAAAGTTTCTAGAGAAGGTAAAGAAGTTGTATGCAGCCTTCATGGATTTGGAGAAAGCATATGACAGGGTGGATGGACAAGGATTATGGAAAGTATTAAGAATATATGGAGAAGAAGGGAAGTTGTTGAAGGCAGTGAAGAGTATGTATGAGGGTGCTAAAGCTGCGGTGCGTGTGGATGGCAAACTGAATGAATTTTTCCATTTGAAGGTTGGATTGAAATAAGGATGTGTCATGTCTCCATGGTTGTTCAATCTGTATATGGATGGGGTTATAAAAGAGATACAAGGTCGGGCAGTGGATGTTGGAGCAGCCCTAGTGAGAGAGGGCAGTGTTTGGAAACTCACTGTACTGTTGTTTGCAGATGATACTGTGTTGTTGAGTGAAGACAAAGGGGAGCCGCAAGGCTTAGTAGATGAGCCTGGGAGAGTGTGTATGAAACGGAATCTAAAGGTGAATGTAGGGAAGAGTAAAGTGATTGTCTTTGAGAGAAGTGAAGTCAGTGAGTGTACTGTGAGATTGGATGGGGAGGATATGGAGAATATGAGTGCATTTAAGTACTTGGGTAATGTGATGAGTAAGGATGGAAGTCTGGAGGATGAAGTGCATAAAAGGGTGCCGCATGGAAGGAAGGTTGGTGGTTCCTTGAAAGCAGTGATAAGAAACAGGGAAGTAAGCATGGAAGTGAAAAAGTTGCTATATGACACAGTATTGTGATACCAACTCTAACATATGGAAGTGAAGCTTGGACCCTGTTGGATGGACAGAAGTCAAAAGTTAGAGCAGTGGAAATGAGTTATTTGAGAGGAGCATGTGGAGTCACATGGAGAGACAGACTAACAAATGAGGAAGTGATGGAGCATTGTGGTGTGGATGTGGATGTGGATGTGATAGGAAGTGTTAGGAGAAACACGTTAAGGTGGTTTGGGGATGCGGAGAGGATGGAGAGCAAAAGGCTGATGAGGAGAGTGTATGTGAGTGAGGTGGAGGGTGGGAGATAGAAGGGGAGGCTAAGGGTGAGATGGAGGGATGGAGTTGAGAGGTATATGAGAGAGGGGTGTGTGAGCTGGGAGCAGGGCAGTGAAATGCCAGGGGACAGAGCAACATGGAGGCGATTTGTTAGTGGCCACCCCGTGCGGGATTGAGGCGTCTGGCAATAGATAGATAGATGATACTGTGTTGTTAAGTGAAGACAAAAGGGAACTTCAAGGCTTGGTGAATGAGTTTGGGAGAATGTGTAAGAAACAGAATCTAAAGGTGAATGTAGGGAAGAGTGAAGTTATTGTCTGAATGTACAGTTGTGGTCTGAATGTACAGTTATGGTCATAGATAATCACCTGTTCTCCAGTACCCCATGCCTCAAGCTGGCTTCTTTATGCACAGCAAATCACAGTGGAGTAAGAGGGGCTGAGAGGGAAGTGCGAGAGACATAAGAGAAGGTGGGTGTGGGGACAAGTGATGGTGATGGGGTGGAGTGAGGTAGGGGAGGGAGAATGAAATGCGAAGTGGTGGTCTCATTATTTGTCTGTTTTCCTTCATTGAGTGCATGATATAAAAGTGTTAATATTTGGTAGATAATGCTGCATTACACCTTGTATAGCAGCATCAGATAACAAGCTTTAGATAGGTCATAATATCAAGAGCTGGCACATGAGAGAAATATTCTGACTTGACTGATCAAATATTAGTGCAGAACCGTTGAGGCTGCATGGGCCTAGATTGTCAACATGTGGAAGCCAGAGAACAAGAGGGCACAGGCCCACCTTTTCCAACACACCAAGGATGAGTGGGGGCTGTTCAGACGAAATTAGCAAACCACAACATTTTTCCTCGCTGCCATGAAGACTGCAAGAGGTTATTGAGGCAGGAGGTTACTGGACTACTCACTAAGGCTTTCCTGGATACTTTGGCTTGACTAATGTCAGTAAACCATGGCGCACGTAAACCATGCCTCGGAGTCCCCGGGGGGGGTCCATAAATGCCCCCACCATCCGCCCCTCTCCCGGTGACGACTCACGGAGCTGTCTGGAACCACTGTCTGACTCACTCCTTCTTCATTTCTGTAACATTCGCAGCCTTTTCTCCAACTTGAGCTCCACCTCTTCTCCTCTAAACCTCACCCTCTCTTTCTCTCTGAGACTCAGCAGTCTAAGGCAACTGACAGCAATCCCTTTTCTGTATCCTCCTACGTTCTCTATTCTCATTTCAATGCCAAAGGTGGCTGTTGTGTATAAATACGCAACGACCTGTCTTGCTCTCGTGTTCCTGAACTTGATTCTTCTGAATTCTCTACTCTCTGGCTTCGGCTTTCCTGTCATTCTCTGACTAAATATATCTGTGCTGTTTACTTATCTCCTAATTCTACTGACTATCAAAAATTCATTGACTATCTTACTTCTACGATGGAACACATTCTATCCATTTTTCCTTTCTCTGAAATCTCCATTCTAGGAGATTTCAGTGTTCACCACCACCTTTGGCTCTCCTCTCCTTTCACTGATCCACCTGGTGAACAAGCCTACATCTTTTCTATCCTTAATGACCTAGAGCAGCTTATACAGCACCCTACACGTATCCCTGACCGCCTTGGAGAGAGTTCCAACATACTTGACCTTTTCCTAACAACTATTCCTCTGCTTATACTGTTAATCTTTTCTCTCTGTTGGGCTCCTCTGACCATAACCCTATTACCTTAACCTGTCCTATCGCTCTGGTACGGCCTGTGGACTCTCCAAACAAACGCCGCCTGTGGCACTTAGGAGCTGCAAATTAGGAGGCCCTCAGGCAGTACTTCTTTGATTTTCCTTGGACTGATCATTGCTTCCATGTCCAAGAGCCATCTGAGTGTGCCTTGCGCATTACGGAGGTTATTTTCTCGGGCATGGAAGCATACATTCCTTTCTCATATCCTCTGACTAATGCAAGAAAGCCTTGGTTTAATCACTCTTGTTCTAATGCTGTCCGCAACAAGGAGAGGGCCTATAAAAGGTACCAGAGTCAACCCACCCTCGAATCACATCTTTTATATTTTTCTGCCCAGAATCGTGCTAAGTTTGTTCTGCGCTCTGCTAAGAATAATTTCATCCGTGCTAAATGTTCTCAACTCTCCAACTCGAATTCTTCTCCTTCTGGCACCTTGCCAAAAGCCTTTCTAACAACTTTACCTCATCATCCTTCCCTCCTCTTTTCTACTCTGATGGCTCTGTAGCTATTTCTTCTACTGATAAAGCAGATCTCTTCGCTCAGACTTTCTCCTCCAATTCCACCTTAGACGATTCTGGTGCTGTTCTTCCATCGCTTCCCCCCTCTGACTTCCTCTTGACTGACATTAAAATTTCTTCAGCTGATGTATTTTCTGCCATCACTGGTCTCAGTACTGACAAGGCAAATGGGCCTGATGGAGTCCCTCCTGTTGTCCTCAAAAATTGTGCTTCTGTGCTTACACACTGCCTAGGTAAACTCTTTTGCCTTTGTCTGTCAACTTGTACCTTTCCTTCTTGCTGGAAGTTTTGCTCTCATTCAGCCAGTCCCAAAGAAGGGTGACCATTCCCAACCCTCTAACTATCGTCTAATTGCTTTAACATCCTATGTCTCAAAAGTTTTTGAGTCAATTCTTAACAGAAAAATTTTAAAGCATCTTTCCTGTCACAATCTTCTTTCTGATTGTCAGTATGGGTTCCGTCAGGGACGCTCCACTGGCGATCTTCTCACCTACCTTTCAGACTCCTGGTCATCCTCCTTTCGGGACTTTGGCGAAAGCTTTGCCATTGCACTTGACATCTCAAAGGCTTTCGATCGAGTCTTGCATAAATCTTTAATTTCCTAACTGCCCTCCTACGGTTTTTATCCTTCTATCTGTGCCTTCATCTCTAGCTTCCTCTCTGGTCGTTCTATAGCCGCTGTTGTAGACGGCCATCATTCTTCTCCTTGACCTATCGTCAGTGGTGTTCCTCAGGGCTCTGTTATATCACCAACCCTCTTCCTTTTATTCATCAATGACCAAGCTGTACATCTAACCCTATCCATTCATACGCTGATGATTCCACCCTTCACCTTTCCATTCGGTTTCTGCAACTTCCATCTCAGCAATTACTTCCACAAACAAGGGATGAGGCTATGGCACACCTAATGTCTGACTTGGCTCGTATCTCTGATTGGGGTAAAAATAATCTTGTTATTTTTAATGCATCAAAAACTCAGTTCTTTCACTTATCAACCCAACAAAATCTTCCTAAGGATTACCCACTAATGTTTAGTAATGTCAGCTCATTCTTGCATCATCCTTGAACATGCTTGGGGTTTCATTCTCTCAGGATTTGTCTCGGATAGAACATATTACATCTCTTGTGAAATCTGCTTCCAAGAGATTATGTGTGCTAAGCCGACTCCACACTTTCTTTACCCCTGCCCAGTTGTTGACCTTGTACACGGGTTTTATTGGCTCATGTATGGAGTACAACTCTCATGTGTGGGGAGGCTCCCCACATGCAGCTCTTCTCAATAGGGTGGAGTCAAAGGCTTTTCGTCTTATTAACTCTCCTCCTCTTACAGATTCCCTTCAACCTCTGTCTCTTCACGGCACTGTTGCATCTTTATCTTTCTTCTATCGCTACTTCAATGGTCACTGTTCCTCTGAACTGTGTGCTTGCATCCCTCCACCTCTACGATGGCCATGTAGTACCTGTCTAGCAACAAACTCTCATCCCTTTTGTGTCCAACTCTCTAATGCAATAGCTAACCATTACTCCCAGTCCATCATTTATGCAACTGGTCAACTCTGGAACTGTCTTCCTCTGTCTGTATTCCCTACTTCCTATGATTTCCAGTCTTTCAAACGCAGTGTGTCGAGGCATCTTGAAATGAATGGATCTTTAATTTGGCTTTCTTTTGTATTGTTTTTGCTTTTTCTTGGAAGGAACCGTATGCAGGCCCATGGCCTTTTGTTGCTTCTTCCTTGCATAAAAAAAAAAAAAACAATATTGTTACCTCCCCGTCCCACACTGCCACAGGCTCCAACATCAGTAGATCAGTATAGGAAGGATGTCGCCCATTGAGTTGTTTTTCCTATGGCCAGCCTTTTGATGTACTGCACAGAAGATCAGCTGAGGCAAAAAAAAAACACTGGCTTCTTAAGTTCACTGTCTTTATTTTCCAGGTAATTACACTTAATGCATATCAACTTCACTTCACTTTTTTCACAAGTACCATAATCTTCACTAACTCCAGTTACACTTAATGCTTGCCAGCAACACTTTTCTGTTTTCACCAGTCCCAGAGATAATCTGCACTGACACTGATTACACTGAGACAACTGAAAACTAAGTGAACCTGCTCTAGTCTCTTCCCCATCCTTATATAAGCTTCCTATATTCTAGAATGTTCTACACTTCTCCACAGTTGTAGTGTATTCCCGAGAGAGCAGTGATTACAACAATTGCCAACTCGGAGACATCCAAAAGATGCCAGAATTTTCTTACATTTCCTAACACTCCGAATAATTTAGCATATAAACTTAAATTAAATTACATAATTTAACAAACAGTCACATAAATAAAACATTTTAGAGAAAAAGAGCACAAAAATTAATGCATAACTTTCAACATAACTACCCTTACAAACATCAAGGTAACTAGCAACTCTGACTTGTAATGGAACTACGGAACTACGAGAAAATTCGGGAAACGTTGGGAATACTCTAGCACTACCTAACTGGCGAATCTCACTTCTCAACCCTACCTCCTTCCAAATCCTTTGTCGTCCCGACAAAACTGCATAATGAAAACCAGCATAATTAATCCTAATGAAACTAAACACCAGGCACCATAATCTGGTTATACAGTCACCTTTTGGTGACTCTACATTGAGTAACAAGCCAAATGGTTTCCTGTACACAAGGAAACCATTTCCTATGCTGGGTGGTAACCATGTAAGCAAATTAGGGCACCTGGTGGTTAGTGGGTAATTAAGGTGCTCCAGTCGGATTGAGCCTGTGTAAGCTTATATCCAAGGGATGGTTGGGGTTTATTGCTCACGTAATTCCACTCAGGGATGAGTGAAGCTGGTCCCTCTCAGAACCATCTTGCCTAGTCCTGGGCTTCTGTTCTCCTCATGGGGCAACATAGGATTGAATGATGGATAGATGGATGAAACATCTAATTTTACAAAAAAATAATCCTTCAACTTCTCAGGTCTTCTCCTGTGCTGCTTCTGATGACATCCCTGCTCTTCCACATAGTCCACTCCTCCTGGAATGTCTTTGTCCTCTTCCTGATTTACTTCTTCCCTCAGGAAACTGTCACCATCCTCTTGTACTTCAGCTCTGTGGTCCTCCTCATAAGCTGTGAAATAGGTGCTATTCATGGTGATTTTCATGTCTGATACCTACTTTCACTATGCTGTCAGCTGGTGGACATCTTTGCCCTACTCACCTCTAAATCATCATTTTCTGGTTACATGTTATTTATTTCATGCTTTGTGTCCATTAGTTATGTGAATAGGGTCTTAAATATAAATGCTATGCATGTCCGATAGGAAGGTAGGTAGGTGGTTTTCTGAGTTAGGTTTGATTAGGATATGAAAGTAGCAGTGTGGGAGCTTCTGGGCCAATATCCGGACATGCCTTTGGCTTTGTTACATCGGATAATGGAGGGATTACTACATGTATATATATACAGTAGGCGCGGAAAGTATTGACGCTAAAGGGCCAACGTCATTTTTTTCCGCGTTAAGTGAAGTAGGGTCAATACTACCCTCCCCTGTGATGCGAAATGAGCTGACGCTTTTTCAACGGGAGCTGGCAACCCTGTTTGATAGGCTTGGCACCACAGGAGCAGGCTCAGTAATGTTTGGGCAGCCACAGGAGGAGGGTTGTCTCTGTGTGTGATGCACCACGAGGGCATGTTTTGACTCAAATAACACAGTTATTTGGTTACCTACCACATTCTTATCATGCCTAAAGTAACCACAAGCAAGGATAAACGTGTGGAAGTGATTACTTTATACAAAGCTGGCCACAAGCTCCCATTTATTGCAAATCAAACAGGTGTTAGACTGAGGACAGTGCAGAGACTGGTGAAGCGGTTCAAGGACAGGGGGGAGGCCATTCCTCCCACTCCACTTCCCAAGCATGGGAGACCTCATAAGACAACCTTCAGGACCTGTCAGCTGATCTCAAGGCAAGTTAGCAAGGATCNTTGACGTTTTTTTGCCGACGTCATTCTTTTTCGCGTTAAGTGAAGTAGGGTCAATACTACCCTCCCCTGTGATGCGAAATGAGCTGACGCTTTTTCAACGGGAGCTGGCAACCCTGCTTGATAGGTTTGGCACCACAGGAGCAGGCTCAGTAATGTTTGGGCAGCCACAGGAGGAGGATTGTCTCTGTGTGTGATGCACCACGAGGGCATGTTTTGACTCAAATAACACAGTTATTTGGTTACCTACCACATTCTTATCATGCCTAAAGTAACCACAAGCAAGGATAAACATGTGGAAGTGATTACTTTATACAAAGCTGGCCACAAGCTCCCATTTATTGCAAATCAAACAGGTGTTAGACTGAGGACAGTGCAGAGACTGGTGAAGCGGTTCAAGGACAGTGGGGAGGCCATTCCTCCCACTCCACTTCCCAAGCCTGGGAGACCTCGTAAGACAACCTTCAGGACCCGTCAGCTGATCTCAAGGCAAGTTAGCAAGGATCCAAGGCTAACAGCATGGGATTTAAAAGAAAAGAACCCACAGTTGCTGGCAGATGTGTCTGTCAGAAGTGTGCAGCAACTGTTGCATGACGATCTGGGCTACAGGAGTTTTTGTGCTCGTAAAAGTCACTGCTAACTGCACTTCAGAAGAAAAAGAGAGTAAATTTTTGTAAGAAATATCTTGCCTGGAGTGAGGAGCAATGGAAAACTGTGCTTTGGAGTGATGAGTCAACATTTACTGTCACTGGTACCTCTTCATCACGAGTGTACCGCAAACCAGGCAGTGACCCCCTGGATCCTAAGTACACTTCCAAGTTTGTTAACCCCTTCATTACCGCGCCCGCCACCCCCAGCCGCCCCTCTCTCCCTCCGTCAAACCGAATTCCCGGAAGTTCATGCATGTGCGTGGGGGGTTATCATTTATCATAAGTGCGCTGTTTTTCATTTTATATTACTTTTATATTCTCAAGTTCATGTTGACCACGAGATACACTGTGCATGATTTGAAATACATTGCCTATAGTAGTATACGTGTAGGGATATATATACTTTACTAAACTTTCATTGTTCCTATAAATATAGACTTTACAGACATAAAAAGGTATATACAGTACTCATATGTTGCTCCTCGTGGCGTTGATTTGATACACTGCAGGATGTACGTTGGGAAAGTCCAGGTGAAGTGTAGGTAGTGGAGGTGGACTTTGATCTGCAAATGGATCCGACAAGAGGGTGAAGGCAGGTCCTAAGGGACTCTGCAACAATGGCGAGCCTACAGGGTTGGGATATGAGCAATTATCTATCTCGCTTTCATCACTCGTACTCTCGCTATCACTGTTGTTTTCTGGTATATAATCATTGTCTGACTCACTCACTGATATGTCTGATTGAGTTTCAATGTCGTCAGACTCATCGAACTCACTAGCAAGCTTTGTATCAAATTCGTCATCAGTATCAGATGACGCCATGATCACGCAAAAACAGCCAAAAAAACACACACACAGACACAGCATGCAGCTTGCGGGAAACTGAGGGGTTGCGGGTGAGAACTGGCTGCTGGTTGGTTGTGGGGCCTAGGACGGTGGTTGTCATGGTAACCACGTGCTGATATGCCTAGTGCAACTATTTTTTTCTGTTTATATCATACCATATAGGTCTATATATATGCCCAAAACATTAGAAATAATAAATCATATCCAAAATACCCAAATGATGTCAATCATGGCCTGGCATGGACTCTGATATGGCCATGGCATGGCCATGACAAGGAGAATGACGTCAGAGTCAAGTTGCCAGTTCTTACAACCCAAGTCTCTCCAGTAACCTCCAAACCAACACTCCTACCCCCCTATACCTCCCTATGCTTATCAGGTTTAACACCGTAAACCTTACAATTATTCGGTTCCTCGCCAGAACTTTTTCTAGGTTTACAAGCGTAAACCTTATCGATTTCGGTAATGAAGAGGTTAAATACCCAGCCTCACTCATGGCTTGGGGCTGCTTTACATATTATGGTGTTGGTGGGTTGGTAATTCTACCTGCAAATGAAAAAGTGAACCAGAACAATTATTTGGAGCTCTTATTTGATGTTTTAAGTGACTCTTTTGATAAAACCAAGGCAAGAGTATTTATGCAAGATTCTGCCCCTGCACATGCTGCAAAGTCAGTGAAACAGTGGCTAACAGACTGTGAGGTTCCCTTTATTCAAGATTGGCCTGGAAACAGCCCAGATATCAATCCCATTGAGAATTTATGGGCGCACACGAAGCGACAGCTGCGTAGTATGGACACATCATCTTTGCCTAAACTTGAGGCTGCAGTCAAGCAGCTATGGAGCAGTTTTAGTCCATCTGTTCTGCAAAACTACGCCATCAGTGTCCCCAGACGCCTTAAGAAGATAATAAAGGTGAAGGGGAATGCCAGTAAATACTAAATTCAGTGGTGAGTGTTAATTTATTTGTTTCTCCTTGCTAACCACAAGAATGTTTTCTTTTTTTTAAGATGGCGTCAACACTTTCCGCACATACTGTATGTATGTATATATATTTATATACAGTAATCACTCTAATATCATGCCCAATAACTGGACACCCCAATGTCCAGACATTTTGGGCTTGGGTCCTCGGAACCCAAAAATGTCCCCAAAACACAAAATACCTGAAAAATAACTTTTTTTTTTTTTTTTTACCCTTAAGTTTGAACTTGGCACACGGCACCAAACAGCTGTGTTTACAATTGCTTCCTGCTCCCCAAGCTCCCCTTCCTCTCCCCAGTTCCCATTCTGTTACCATCGTGAGTAAACGATTGTCGGTATGGCTACCGCTCATGCTTGTTTTTGTTTAATCAGTTATAATTCACAGTGCTTAGAATTAAGTGCAGCACAATACTGTATTACTGTATGTGCTTCAAGAGTATTTTCACCACTGTTAGAACCTTAGAGGTGGGGTAATCTTCATAACAACCACCATGGACATGTTGTAAGTACACTTTCAGCAGCCAAATATTTTCCATACTCACCTCTAAATCCTCATTTTCTGGTTCCATTTCATTTATTTCATGCTTTGTGTCCCTTATTTGTGTGCATAGGGTCTTAAAAAGGTCATTTTCATAGTGATTTTCTTGTTTCTTAGCTAATTTCAGTAGGCTGTCAACTGCCAAATATTTTCCATACTCACCTCTAAATCCTCATTCTCTGGTTCCATTCCATTTATTTTGTGCTTTGTGTCCCTTACTTATGTGAATAGGGTCTTAACCCACCCAGTCCCGACCGATTTATTACAAAACACACCCTCAGAACCTGACCGATTTTTTTACGAAACACACCCTCAGAACCTGACTGATTTTTTTACGAAACACACCCTCAGAACCCGACCAATTTTCAACTTTTTTTTTTTTTTTTTTTCTTCTTTTTTTTTTTTTGCTCAAACCTCCACTTTTGGTGAGAAACATCGAAAATTCATAGAGAAATCGCCCTCCTGTGCTTTAAAATATATTGGCAAGAAAAGGGAATTGTATTTTGTTTTTGTTGATTTGGAAAAGGCCTTTGACAGAGTCCCTAGAGAGGTGGTGAAGTGGGCAATGAGAAAGCTAGGGTTGGAAGAGTGGCTGGTTAGGGTGGTTATGGCCATGTACATGGGTGCTCACACTCAGGTAAGGGTGAATGGAGCTTTGAGTGATGAGTTTCCCGTGAATGTTGGTGTGCATCAGGGGTCAGTTTTGAGTCCCTTGTTTATCATGGTGCTTGAAGCCCTCTCACGTGACTTCAGAGATGGACTCCCATGGGAGATGTTGTATGCTGATGATTTGGTGCTGATTGCTGAGAATGAAGGGGAGGCTGAGGAAAGATTTAAGAAGTGGAGAGATGGTATGGGGCACAAGGGCTTAAGGGTAAATGCAGATAAAACAAAAGTGATGATATCTAGGGTTGGTGGCGGTACAATCAGAGGAGAGGGAGAGTGGCCATGTGCAGTTTGCCACAAAGGTGTGGGAAGTAATTCCATCTTGTGCAGTGTCTGTGATAAGTGGGTGCACAAGAGATGTAGTGGTATTAGAGGTAGACTGCGAGATAATGCTGATTTCATGTGTGCGGTGTGTCGGGGAGAGCAGGAGGAGATTGTTAGGCGTGAGAGGGTTGAACTTGCAGGTGAGTCTCTTGAGTGTGTGGAGGAGTTTTGTTATTTGGGAGACATGTTAGGTGCCGGAGGTGGGGCTGGAGTTAGCTCGGTTGCTAGAGTGAGAAGTGGTTGGAAGAAGTTCAGGGAGCTGTTGCCTCTCCTGACATTGAGAGGACTCTCCTTACGTGCTAAGGGGTCTTTGTATGCAGCATGTGTTAGGAGTGTGATGCTGTATGGTAGTGAGACCTGGGCAGTAAAGGAAGAAGATATTCGCAGGTTCAAACGTACAGAAATGACAATGATTAGGTGGATGTGCAGTGCGTCCCTGCGTGCAAGGCCTGGGGGGGCTGGGCTTACGATAGAAGAGTTGAGAGGTAGGATGGGACTGGAGTGTATTGGTGTTGTGATGAGGAGAGGCAGGCTGAGGTGGTTTGGACATGTGGAGAGGATGGGGGAGGATAATTGGGTACAGAGGGTGAGAGGTGTTAATATTGGGGGAGGGGTTGGGAGGGGTAGACCGAGAAAGACATGGGATGAGGTCATTAAATGTGACTTAAGGGTTAAGGGACTGAATAGGGAGGCTGCCAGAGATCGAGCAGCATGGAGAGCCGCCATTAGGTGACCAAGGCCGACACATGCAAGCATGTTGGAGCCTTCAAAAATGAGCGA
>JAGKTI010004635.1:0-12080 GCA_018397915.1 Birgus latro | reverse complement strand
CTTTTGTGATTGGTTCATTACCCATCATATAATTCAGTGATGGTCTCTTGGTGCTTTTACCCATTTCCAATATTTTACATTTTTTTGCGTTGAATTTCATTTCCCACATCCGGCTCCAGTCATGTATCCTATCCAGATCCTCCTGCAGCATTTTGCAGTCCCCTTCAACCTCTACCTTCCTCAAGATCTTGGCATCATCAGCAAACAGACTTGCATAACTGTTCACTCCATCTACCATATCATTTACGTAAATCAGTAACATTACTGGCGCCAACACCGAGCCCTGTGGGACACCACTTGTTACTTCTCTCCATCCAGACATCCTCTCCTTTATTACTGTCCTCATTTGTCTGTCTCTCAAAAAGTCTTTCATCCATTCCAGGAGGTTACCCTTCAGTCCTCCTATATGCTCTAGTTTCCACATTAGTCTCTTATGGGGTACCTTGTAAAAGGCCTTCTCCAAATCTAAATATACACAATCCACCCAACCGTCTCTCTCCTGCAGAACATCAATCGCTCTTGAGTAAAAGCTCAACAAGTTGGAAACACATGATCTTCCACTTCTAAATCCAAATTGACTTTCAGTCAAAATATTCATCTCTTCCAGATGTGTGTGTGTGTGTGCGTGTTTGCAAAGCAGTGCACCCAACACATGAGGCCTGAGCTGGCCGTTGTTAACGTTTTTGTTTTACTGGCAACGTCGTAAAGCATTAATTTCTTGCTGCAGCGTGTTGATAGTTATATTACATACTTTTAACATACCCTAGTGTTCTATGTTTGTATTAGCAGTGGGAGCAAGAGTTTTAAGCATGAAATCAGCTTGATGTGTAACTGCCAGTTAAGAATGACGTGTGGGTGGGTGGGCGGGGTATTTGGGATTGTTGGGAGCTGGGGTTGAGGCGGGTGGAGCTCGTTTCTTCCCCCCTCCCCTCTTCCCTGGGTATGCAGGGGTAGGAAGGGGGCACCCCTGGGCAGAAATTAGTGATCATGAGTGTTCATATATTATAATATATATATATATATATACACATATATACAGTATGTACATATATTATATACATGAAGAGAGAGAGAGGGAGATCAGAAATGAGAGATGAAAGGGACAGTCCTTGACTGGTAGTGAGTTAAATCCATTGACAATAATTCAAGCAGTTGTATTTTATCACTTTGCATTAAATCACTCGGCTTATCTGGCCGGGAGTTTGCAAGTGATCTGAATTTTATGAACTTCTGAGTATAAGTGCTTTTTTCATTTTATGTTTAATGGCCGGCAGCCCAAGATTTTATGTATGATGCTTTTCAAATTTTAAATATAAATGTTGTGTTATTTGTGTAATGATCAGAAGTTTGCATACATTATACATCTGATATATTGTTAACTACCAAGATTTGCCTAAGTTTATAGAAATTCCCATACCATGTGCTTTCTGTTTGTCTTAAATTGAGTGGTGCATACTTTTTGGGAAAAACAAAAGTTATGGTATGTGCTTTATGTTCTTTTATATTATTTGGCCAATGGCAAAGATGTTACTCATTTTTAAATATTAATATGTCATAATGACATTTTAAAACAGAAAGGTATAGTACAGTTATAACTGTATAGCTTTTTTAGAATAAAAATACCAGTATTAAAATCTAATGGAATTGTGATATTTTGATATAGTTTAATGCATTGGTGGCAGGTGAGGGTGCTCACCATCCACTCTCTCGGTGTAAGCTGCTCTCGGGTGGCTTCCCTTTCCTCTCTTCCTTCCTTCCCGTTATGTCCTTCCTTCCCTTTATGTCCATCCTTCCATTCCTTCTTTCCTCTTCCTTCTTTCTTTGAATGACTCTACACAGAGTGACGAGCCAAATGGTTTCCTGTGTACCAGGAAACCATTTACTGTGCTGGGTGGTAACCATATAACCAAAATATGGCGCCTGGTAGTTTATTGGGTAATTAAGGCGCTCCAACCATGTTGAGGCTGTCAGTTTTTATCCAAGGGGTTTATTGCTCACGTAATGCCACTCAGGTATGAGTGAGATTGGACTTAAGAGGGCTGGATGATGCCCACATTTCACGAGGGATATAGGTTGCAGAAGGGTGGATATCTGGAGGCTGTGCATGCAGCTGTGTGTTGTCTTTAAGTGACTGAATGGAACAGCAAGTGATTTGAGTATGAATATGCATCTGGAAGCTGGTCAGAGGCAGGCGAGGGGGGAGAGATGACAGTACTGTATTTATGTATGATATCGTGTGTTGGTTGTTGTTTCCTTGGTGTGTGTGGATGTACTGCCATGTAGTGTAGTGGATGTTGTGGGTTTGTGGAGGCTGCAGTGAAAATTTGGGTGCCTTTCATGTCTATGTGACCCTTGACTTTGAGGACTTTTTGGTTTCTTGATGTAGGTGGTCTGTGGGTGAAGTAGCTATGCAGCTTGTGATTATTTTTAGGGCCTTGTTCTGTATGGTCTGTAGAGTGTTGTAGTGTGTTTTAGTAAGGTTAGAAGCCCAAGCAGGGCTTTCATAATTCATCACTGAGCATATATATTGTTTGTATACTGTGGTGGTGGTTTCTTTGTTATGTCCAAATGTTATATGGGCAAGTGACAAGGCATTGAGTCTCGGTGTTATTTTATTTTTAATGTTTATGATGGGTTTTAATGATATTGATGTATGTTACACTAAGGATTTTGTGTGTGTGTGTGTGTGTGTGTGTGTGTGCCAGAGAAAGGGATGGGGGATCGAGTTATCCCCATACCCTGAAGGTTGGGTCTATGAATGTGTGTGGTTGTAGTACGATTGAGGCTAAAAGGGAGGAGATTGGGAGAATGTTTGTGAGAAGAAAGTTGGATGTGTTAGCTCTGAGTGAAACAAAGATGAAAGGGAAAGGTGAGTCTACATTTGGAAGTGTGAATGGAAGATTGTCAGGTGTTGATAGAGGAAGGGCAAGAGAAGGTGTGGCCTTGTTAGTGAGCCCGGAAGTACAGCAGTGTGTGATTGAATGGAAAGAGGTGTCATCGAGACTGATCTGGGTGAAAGCGAAATTTGAACGTGAGTTGTGGGTATCTGTGAGTGCATATGGGCCTGGTAGTGAAAGGGATGAAGAAGAGAAGGAGTCTTTCTGGAATGATGTTGCTGAGTGTTTGCAGAGCTTTGGAGCGAATGTGAATGTGGTAATGATGGGGGATCTGAATGCTAGAGTGGGAAATGTAGCAGTTGAAGGTGTAGTTGTTATGCATGGTGTGCCTGGAAGAAATGAAAACGGGGAACGAATGATAGGTGTGTGTGTTGAGCGAGAGATGGTGATTGGGAATACAGTAAACCCTTGATAAGCCAAACTTTTAGAAGCCGGAATCTTCAGTTAGCCGAACTCAGGCTGAGACTACGTATGAAGTAGGCCGAAATGCGAAAGTAGGGGGAGAAATGGCGCCAAGCGGACTCGTGGCGCCAGTCTGCTGCTTGCTTTTGGAGACGGTAGTTGCGCCATCCTTACTGTCATTTAGTGCTGAACAGTGCTCTCCTTTTCCCTTCTGCCTTGCCATGGAAGGTTCATAGCTTAAAAGAAGTGATACTGGCACCTCTAGTCGTAAAGGAATGAAGCTAAAAAAATATATATGTGCGCGTGTGACAGTGTAGTGATCATGATTAAAGTTCAGTACTGTTATTACTGAAAGTGTTATATTGCAGTCTATTACAGTGATTACATTTAAGTTTAGTTCTTAATATAGAGTGAAATAAATACTGGGTACTTTTTAGAATTTACGTTAAAGTATGAACTAACCCACCTTCACCAACTCTGTCTCCAAAACAAAACAAACTGCCGAACTTCGAAGAATATACTGCTTCTAATGAAAGTTGTTACACTGCAGTCTATTACAGTGATTACATTTATGTTTAGTTCTTAATATAGAGTGAAATAAATACTGGGTACTGTTTAGAATTTACATTACAGTATGAACTCAACCACCTCTGTCTCCAAAACAAAACAAACTGCCAAAGAATCTACTGCTTCTAACGAAAGGTGTTACACTGCAGTCTATTACAGTGATTACATTTAAGTTTAGTTCTTAATATAGAGTGAAATAAATACTGGGTACTTTTTAGAATTTACGTTCAAGTGTATACTCCACCACCTCCGTCTCCAAAACAAAACAAACTGCCGACGATCTTCTGCCTCTGACGAAAGGCAAATTATATGCACTGAATTCTTTCTTTTTTGTCTTTCTTTATTAATTTATACACTGTATATTCTCCTTTACTTCAGTGTTAAGAAGACAGGTAATAAGTATTGTTATTGCAATTTGGGGGGATGAAAATCCATCTCCAACACACGTTACCGACAGTCGGTACTGCCTCTGTGAATGATTTCCTACCAATTAACCACTTCAGTACTGTGACGTCTATTTCTACTTTATTTACGCTTCCTCCAGCCGATTTTATGGCACTCAGGACTGGACTCACATACTGAAGGGGCTAACGAAGGCTGTACCAACCCCGTGCACTTCCACAGATCCAACCTACACTGACTAAAATTGTCTGGTGGCAGCAAGAACAAAATGAAAATACACCCAGCACTGAAGGGGTTAAATGTATATTAAATGCACTATATTGTTTTTTGTCATAACTAATTTATTTATATATGCTTCTTTAATTTGTGTTGAAAGGACAAGTAATAGGTATTGTCTTAGCAATTTTTTGGGATGATAATTCAGTAATTTAGCAATTTGGGGGGGTGAAAATTCGGTAAGCCGGCAAATTCGGTAATTCGAACCAGGGTAGAGCCCCATATAGTTCGGCTTATCAAGGGTTTACTGTACCTTGTTTGAGAAGAAAGATATTTATAAGTATACATGGATGAGACAGGAGGATGGAAGGATTGTTGACAGAGCATTGATGGACTATGTGGTTGTTTCCAGGAATGTAATAGGAAGATTGTTGGATGTGAGAGTTTTGAGAGGGGAAGGTGGAGGTATATCTGACCACTACCTGGTGGTGGGAAAGTTGAGAGTAGGTAAGAGATGGGTGAGAGCTAGGAGAGTTAGGTGTGGCAGGGATGTTTTGAATGTGAGTGAGTTAGATAAAAGAAAGAAAATGATAGCGTATCAGGAGAAATTGAGAGATCAGTGGTACGCAGTGAAAGATCAGGAGAGTGGCAGAGTGGAGGAGGAATGGCAGTTGTTTAAGAGTGCTGTGGTGGGGCATGCAGAACAGGTGTGTGGTGTGAGACGAGTGGGTGGTGGTGTAAGAAAGGGAAGTGAATGGTGGTGCGAGGAAGTAAGTATGGCTGTGGGTGAGAAGAGACATGAATATGAAGTGTGGTTGCAGAGGAAGGATGAGGTGTCATATGAGAGGTATAAGGAAAAGAGGAATAGGGCGAGAAGGGTTGTGCGTGATGCTAAAGTGGCAGCAGATGAGAGGTGGGGTAGGTGGATGACTGAGAATTTTCAGGAGAATAAGAAAATGTTTTGGAAGGAGGTGAAAAGGGTGCGAAAGGGAGAGTCTGGGAAGGAGGAGCGAGTAAAAGCAGAGGATGGAAGGATGTTAATTGAGATGGATGTAGTAAGGAAGAGATGGGCGGAGTACTTTGAAAGATTGTTGAATGTAGAAGAGAAAAGGGAGGCTGAGATTGTGGCAGATGGAAGGGTTTAAGGAATAGATGTGTTGGGAGAGTTGAATGAATCTTTGATCACGATGGAGGAAGTGCAAGAGGCAGTAAAGCAGATGAAAACAGGGAAGGCTGCAGGTATGGATGGGTGAGCTGTGGAATGCCTGAAATGTGGTGGAGCGACTATCGTTGACTGGTTAGTAAGATTGTTGAACGTGTGCTTTGTGCAAGGTATGGTGCCAATTGACTGGGCAAGTGCTTGTGTGGTCCCATTGTATAAAGGTAAGGGTGATAATTATGAATGTACTAGCTTTAGAGGTATAAGTCTGTTGAGTGTGGTAGGTAAGGTGTATGGTAAAGTGTTAATTAAGAGAGTTAGAGAGGGTACAGAGGGAGTGATTGGTGATGAGCAGTGTGGCTTTAGGAGAGGGAGGGGATGTGTGGATCAGGTGTTTGCTGTGAGACAGGTGTGTGAAAAGTATTTAGCGAAAGGTAAGGATGTGTTTTGGGCATTCGTGGATTTAGAGAAAGCATATGATAGAATTGATAGGGAGGCTTTGTGGAATGTTTTAAGACTGAATGGGCTTGATGGCAGGTTATTAAAAGGAG
The DNA here is from genome assembly GCA_018397915.1 of Birgus latro. Taxonomy (NCBI): domain Eukaryota; kingdom Metazoa; phylum Arthropoda; class Malacostraca; order Decapoda; family Coenobitidae; genus Birgus; species Birgus latro. The sequence goes on along the minus strand of JAGKTI010004635.1, from coordinate 5,886 downwards.
TGAAAAGTTTTTATGTAAATAGCAGAGCGTGTGTAAGAGTGGGAAATACTGTGAGTGATTGGTTTCCCGTGAGAGTGGGGCTGCGGCAAGGATGTGTGATGTCCCCTTGGTTGTTTAATATTTATATGGATGGTGTTGTAAGGGAGGTGAATGCAAGAGTGTTAGGTGGAGGACTGAGTCTGGTGAATGATGGTAGAGAGTGGAATCTGAAGCAGCTGCTGTTTGCGGATGATACTGCACTGGTGGCTGATTCAGAGGAGAGAGATTGAGACAGTTGGTAGAGGAGTTTGGAAGGGTGTGTGAAAGGAGGAAACTGAAAATAAATGAGAATAAGAGTAAAGTGATGAAGTGTATGAGGTTGATAGATGGTAGGAGGATGAATATAGTTTTGAATGGTGAGTTGCTTGAGGAGGTTGAGTGTTTTAAGTATTTAGGGTCACATGTTGCTCTGGATGGAAGAATAGATGCAGAAGTGAAATTTAGAATGAATGAAGTTGGAAAGGTGTTGGGAGGAATGAAAAAAGTGTTTGGATGTCGTTCACTCAGAATGGATGTAAAGAGAAGGCTGTATGAGGGTGTTGTGGTACCGACTGCATTATATGGGGCTGAAACATGGAATATGGGTGTAGCAGAGAGGAAAAGTCTGAATGTTATGGAGATGAGGTGTCTGAGGAGTATGTGTGGAGTGACACGTATGGATTGAGTGAGAAATGAAGAAATGTGAAGGAGAACTGGAATTGTTCGGGGGATGGCTGATCGAGTTGAACAGAGGGTGTTGCGATGGTTTGGGCATATGGAGAGAATGGATAATGAGCGATTGGTGAAAAAGATGTGAGAGGTGTAAGGCTGAGAGGAAGACCACGAATAGGATGGATGGACAGTGTGAAGAGAGCATTGGATGTGAGAGGGTTGTCTGTTGAGCAAGGAAGAGTGGCTGTGTGTGATAGAAATGAATGGAGAGAAATTGTGAATGAATAAATAATGACGCAGCCCTGAGGGGATATTCTCCTGCATTTTGTCTGATCAGCTGATCAGGTCAGGTGTAGGTAAGGGGCTGGATCCATTATGATGTGGCAGGGGTAAACCAGCTTTGCTGTCGGGCCCTGCTGCGGATGTCACTGACTGCACTGCGCAGTTGACCCTCGTGCGGTGTGGTACGGTGAGGATCTGTCCCTTCTCCCCTTTAGGGCTAAGATGCGAATGAATGTGTATGAGTGGATGAGTTAATTGGTAGTGTGTTGATGTGTCTCGGCTACCTCCCTTTTCTTGGGGGAAGCAGCCTAGGTATATAGATAGATAGATAGTGTGTGTGTGGTAGGGGAATGCTGTTTTTGGTGAAGTGTGGAATGTGACTGTGTTCTTCTGTCCAGTTTGTGATAAGAGTCACTGTAGATTTGGCTGTGGCTATTTTGAGCCTGTTTGTTTGTGGTGAACCATTCATGTAGTGTGTTGAGGTAAGGTTGGAGGATATGTGCAACAGTGTTTGTGTTTTGGTGTTTACATGTAAGTGTTATGTCATCATAGGAAGCTATGTGTATCTGTGGGGTGTGGATATGTCATGCATGTATAAGTTAAAGAGTATAGGGCACAAAACAGATCCTTGGGGGATGCCATTTGTGAAGTTTCTGATGTTTGAAGACTGACCAGCAAATGTTATATGTGCACATCTGCCTGCTAAGTAGTATGCCAGCCATCTTTTTGTGTCATTGTGTATGTGTTGAATATTTTGTTTGTGAGGTTGTGCCGGGGGATGGCATCAAAAGCTTATTGACAGAATTAGGGAAATTACAGAGGAAGTAGTTGGAGAAGAACAAGGAGGTTTTAGGAAGGGAAGAGGTTGTGTAGACCAGATATTCATTCTTAGATCCTTTGTGGAAAAGTTTCTAGAGAAGGGCAAGAAGTTGTATGCAGCATATGACAGGTGGATAGACAGGGATTGTGGAAGGTATTAAGAATATATGGAGTGGATGGGAAGTTGTTGAAGGCAGTGAAGAGTATGTATGAGGGTGCTAAGGCTGCAGTGTGTGTGTGGATGGCAAACTGAGTGAATCTTTCCATTTGAAGGTTGGATTGAAACAAGGGTGTGTCATGTCTCCATAGTTGTTCAATCTGTACATGGATGGGATTATAAAAGAGATACAAGGTCGGGCAGTGGATGTTGAAGCGGCCCTAGTGAGAGAGGGCAGTGTTTGGAAACTCCCTGTACTGTTGTTTGCAGATGATACTGTGTTGTTGAGCGAAGATGAAGGGGAGCTGCAAGGCTTGGTAGATGAGTTTGGGAGAGTGTGTAAGAAACGGTATCTAAAGGTGAATGTAGGGAAGAGTAAAGTGTTGGTCTTCGAGAGAAGTGAAGCCAGTGAATGTACAGTGAGATTGGATGGGAAGGATATGGAGAATGTGAGTGAATTTAAGTACTTGGACAGTGTGATGAGTAAGGATGGAAGTCTGGAGGGTGAAGTGCTCGAAAGGGTACAGCAGGGAAGGAAGGTTGCTGGTTCGCTGAAAGTAGTGATAAGAAACAGGGAGGTGAGCATGGAAGTGAAAAAGTTGTTACATGACGGTATTGTGATACCAACTCTAACATATGGAAGTGAAGCTTGGACCCTGTTGGAAGGACAGAAGTCAAGAGTTAGAGCAGTGGAAATGAGTTATTTGAGAGGAGCATGTGGAGTCACATGGAGAGACAGACTAACAAATGAGGAAGTGAAGGAGCGTTGTGGTGTGGTTGTGGACGTGATGGGAAGCGTTAGGAGAAACACGTTAAGGTGGTTTGGGCATGTGGAGAGTGAAAGACTGACGAGAAGAGTGTATGTGAGTGAGGTGGAGGGGGCGAGAGGGAGGGGGAGGCCGAGGATGAAATGGAGGGATGGACTGGAGAGGTATATGAGAGAGGGGGGTGTGAGTTGGGAGTGTGGTATGAAATGGCAGGGGACAGAGTGGCATGGAGGCGATTTGTTTGTGGCCACCCCGTGCGGGATTGAGGCGTCTGGCAGTAGACAGATAGATAGGTTGTGGCAGGGGATGGCATCAAAAGCTTTGCTAATGTCTGGTGTGACTAGGAGTGTTGTATGTGGTGGCCTAGCTGAATTCATGCCATCAAAAACTCTCTGTGTAAGGTCTGTAAGAAGAGTGTTTTTGGAGTTTAGTGGCCTAAAGCTATGTTGTGATGGGGCTAGGAGAGTGTGAGATGTTACTAGTTGAAGTACCAGTCGTTCAGTGACTTTAGAGGGGGTGCGGAGGAGTGTGATGGGGCAGTGTGAGGAAGGTAATGTGGGGTTTTTGTTGGGTTTAGGGATAGAGATGATAATGCTATGCTTCCAGATGTTGGGTATTATGTTGTGTGAGTAGCTGTAAATTGATATGTTGGTGAGTGCTTGTATGCCTTGTGGTTCAAGGTGTTTAAAGTGATTGTTGCTTATGTTGTCTGGTCCACAAGCAGATGAGTGCTTAAGGTTGCTAATGATGTGCTTTGTCTGGTTATAAGTGAAAGGTGCATAGTCTGGGTCTGTGGGGAACTATCTCGTACGTCAGATGATACGTCTGTCGTCGCAGTGGGGGTTTAGATGGCTGACATGTGAAAAGTGACTGATAAGAGTGTTTGCTTGTTGTTTGTTTGAAGGTATGGTGTCTGTTGTTGTGATGGTGTGTGATTGTGTATTGCTGTTGGAGATTGTGATGCTGTTTAGTGTTTTGTAGAGTTTGCTGGTACTTGTTTTGTGGTCAAGTGTTTGGAGATAATTATTCCAGTTTAGTGTTTAGTGGTATCTAGGGTTGGTGGCAGTACTGTCAAGGCGAAAGGAAAGTGGTCATGTGCAGTTCGCCACAGCGTCATGGGAAGTAATTCCATCTTATGTAGTGTTTGTGATAAGTGGGTGCATAAAAGATGAATTGGTTTTAGAGGTAGACTGGGAGACAGTGCTGATTTCATGTGTGTGGTGTGATGGGGAGAGCATGTGGAGATTGTCAGGTGTGATTGAATTGATGTTGTTGGTGAGTTTCTTGAATGTGTGGACGATTTATGTTACATCAGAGACACGTTATGTGCTGGAGTTTGGGCTGCTGCTATCTCTGTGGCTAGAATGAGAAGTGGTTAGAAGTTCAGGGAGCTGTTGCCTCTTCTGACTTTGAGAGGGCTCTCCCTCTATCCTAAGGCATCTTCGTGTGTGGCATGTGTTAGGAGTGTAATACTGTATGGTAGTGTAGACCTGGCCAGTAAAGGAAGAGGACATTTGCAGGCTCAAACGTAGAGTATTGACAGTGATTAGGTGAATAGGCGGTGTGTCCTTGAATGCAAGGCTTGGGGGTGTTGAGTTTATGGTGCTCTTCTTTCATCATAAGGGATCTTTGCATACGACATGTATTAGGAGTGTAATACTGTATAGTAGTGAGACCTGGGCACTAAGGAAGAGGATATTTGCAGGCTCAGACATGCAGAAATGACAGTGATTAAGTGGATGTCCAGTGCGTCCTTGAATGCGAGGCCTGGGGGACTGGGTTTATGGTAGAAGAGTTGAGAGGGGGGTTGTGATGAGGAGAGGTAGATTGAGATCGTTTGGGCATGTGGAGAGGGTGGGGATGACAGTTGAGTGTGGAAGGTGAGAGGTGTGAGCGTTGGGATGGGGTTGCAAGGGGCAGACTGAGAAATATCAGGGGCGAGGTCATAGAGTGTTACCTCATGGATAAGCGATTGAATAGGGAGGCTGCCAGAAATCAGGCAACACGGAGAGCCGCCATTAGGTTACCAAGGCTGATGCGTGTAAGCATTTTGGAGCCTTTATAAAAGAAAAGAACGAACAGTGCACAGGATGTGGGATACGACCTTATTTTTGGAAAGTAATCATCTCTACAGCCACAGTTCACATCTAAAATGGTAGAGAAATAAGTGCTAAAAGACTTATAAGAGTCTATGGTTATTGGGTAAAATGAACATTTATCTACAGTAAAACCTTACTATTACAGACCAATTGGGGCCCAAGCCAGTCTGAAAAAGCGAAAGTCCGGTAAAAGTGACATCTGGACTTCCCTTTGGACTTCCTCCTCCGTTTGTTTATTCGAAGAGGCTCACTTGTCATTCGTGATATTATTCTCTCTCTCTCTCTCTGTCTCCCTGCACTGGGCCCTTCCATTTTCCTTCACATATTTTTTTTTCTTCTGCATCACCTTCATCTTCACCTTCCCATTCATATTTTACCTTCACTTTCAGTTCACTTTGGAATTCACATTCACTTCAATATTCACTTCCATGTGCACATTCATTTTCACCTTCACCTGCACCTTTACACTCATTTTCACTGTCTATTTCATTTTGAATTTCTTTTTCACCTTCACCATCACTTGCAACATTACTTCCTCACCTTCACATTTACCTTTACTATTACTTTCACTCACCTTCACTTTAGCCTTCCCACCTTTACTCTCACATTCCCCTTCACCTTCACTTTCACCTTTGCATTCACCATCATCTTCACTTTCACCTTCATCCTCACTTGCACCTTCATCTTCACTTTCACCTTCACATTCACCTTCACATTCACATTCACCATAGCTTTTGCATTCACTTTCAAATTCATTTTCACCTTCACTTTTGCCTTCTTCCCTTTTGCATTCACTTTCACCTTCACTTTCAGTTGCATTCACTTTCAACTTCACATTGGCATTCGCTTTCACCTTCACTTTCACCCTCACTAACCATCACTGTCACATTCATTTTCACATTCATTCACCTTCACATTCACTTTCACATTCTCTTTCACCTCTCTCCCTCTCTTGGAGAGAGAGAGAGGGAGGGAGGGAGGGAATATAGAAGGAGAGAGAGAGAGAGAGGGAGGGAATATAGAAGGAGAGAGAGAGAGAGAGAGAGAGAGAGAGAGAGAGAGAGAGAGAGAG
>JAGKTI010004634.1:35822-49373 GCA_018397915.1 Birgus latro | reverse complement strand
TTATATTGGTCAAGAGTTTATATGTGTCTCTAACTATCTTATTTATGAGCTTTTCAGGTGACAAACTATCCTGGACCAGCACTCCCAAATCTTTCTCTTCTCTCGCTTTTCTAATTGGTTCATTACCCATCAAATAATTCAATGATGGCCTCTTGGTAATTTTACCCATTTCCAATATTTTACATTATTTTGCGTTGAATTTCATTTCCCACATCCAGCTCCAATCCAGATCCTCTACCTGTGTGTGTGTGTGTGTGTGTGTGTGTGTGTGCACCTGCATGCGTGCATGCATGCGTGTGAACAATGCAAACAGTTCTGAATCACTCTTAACCTGAAACATGTAAATAATTGGTTAATAGAATGTTTTTTTCCCCCAGTTTTTCACTGATGCAATAAATGCTGAAAATTTTTGGTAAACAATTTCACCTCTCCAATGCCATTTTTTTGCACAATGGATTAAGGCATCTGGCAATAGATAGATAGATAGGATCAAAACTTCACATGACCTTGTTAGGTCGGCATTCCTTTAAAACCTAAGCTGAACAGAAGCCGAATCCATGCAATTGTTTGGGAGCTATGGGCCTCTGAAATGGAATTATTGGGATCGAGGCAAAATTACCCTGTCTTACCCTAATAACTCCTTCAGGATGGGTACTGCATCCCTTGCCTCCAGTTATTGGTTCTCTTTTAACTGAAAAGGTACTGGTATGCTGCATATTTTTTTCACTTGATGGTGTAATGAGAACTTACTCTCATGATTCTAATAGTGACACACAGGCAAACTGTCATATTTTCTTTTATATAAAATAGAAACAGCTACCGTGTACTCTTTTAATGACAATATTTATAGCTAGATTGATTTCTTATCATCCCATTCTCTCTACATAATTCAGATGATTCCATTATGACTGCCCACTTGATCCTCCAGCCAATAGAAGCACATTAAGGATGGTACTGGGCTAAAACCCATTCTTGTGAGCATCAAGTCCACAAAACTTTGCCTTGACTGGTCTAAAATAGCCTCACAAAAATGCAGCTAATGTGAAGCACCCAACAAAAGAGTATGAAATAGAAAGAAACCCAGTGTTGCATGAAGAGGAATGAGAAATATGGAAGGAGGAAACAATGCTGGCAGGGGAATGGTGGCAAAATTTTGCTTATGACTTTACATTCAAGGTTCTTAAATTTGGTGAACCGAAGTACCTTGCTGAGCTGTTAAAACTCCCGTCAGCACACCCAGGTGTGGTGTTACGTAGTGAAGATGATTCCTTGCATCTTGACGAGCCTGGAGTCATTTACCAGTCATCTTTCTCTGATCGTTCTTTTGTGTATAGAGCCTCTACATTATGTAATAGGTTGCCATTGTCCATGAGACGTCTCTCTTCCACTGAATTTTTTAAGAGACAGCTTAAAGCCTTTCTTTTTTCAAAATGCTATGACCTGGAAAGAGGTACTATGGCAGATGATTAACCTAGAGTTTAATTATTGCCACTTTCATATTTTTTTACTGATGAAGTTTGTGCAGAGTTTTGCTGATGTCTGTGAGCATCATGCCTTGAGAGTTAATGCAGAAAAGAGAGAAAGTGATGGTTATTGGGAGAGAAGGTGACTCCCAGTGCAATGTTACCATGAATGGAGAGAGACTGAAACTGGTGAGAGAGTTCACATACCTGAGTAAAGTGATAGAAAAGAGAGAAAAATGTGCAAAAGAAGTGGAAAGTTGAGCAACACAAGGAAGATAAGTAGCCGGTGCAATGATGGCCTTGATAAGAAACAGAGACTTGAGTGCTGCAGCTGCACGAGGATTACGTGAAGGAGTATTAGTGCCAAATTTACCATATGGATACGAGACTATGGTGTGGCATGAAAATAAAAAGTCAAGAGTGGGAGCAGTGGAGATGGGACTGCTGATGAATGTATGTGGAGTACAAAGAGTGGATAGAATACGAAATAATGTGATTTGTGAAAGATGTGCAGTAAGGAAGTCTGTGGACACCAGAATCGAAGAGAGTGTACTGAGATGGTATGGTCATGTGGAAAGAATGGATAACAATAGAGTGGAGAAAAAGGTATACCGTATATCTTGGCAGATAAGGCGACGTTCAGATAAGACGACCCCCAAATTTCAGTCTGAGTTTCATGGTTTTAGCTCATATCGGTCGTACATAACGACCCCCAAACTACCAAACCATTTGTGGTAAGTTTAGGTTGGTGAGCACCAAACAACTGAGATGGTGATATACCAGTATAATGAATTAAATAGTACCTTGAATTAAATACCTAGAATGTATTACCAGTAATAAGGTACAATATCTTAAAGTATTACCTGTAAATCATTTGAATTATTGGTAAGTTATCAGTGAGGCATATAATAAGGTAAATACTATATGCAGAGTATCATCTGTAGTGGTACTTGGTACTGTAGTTGGTTCCGAGACAATACGCCGTCAAAACATGGACGATTCCCCGTCAGGACAATTCGCACCCTGGAAGATTCCTCGTCATTCTATAAATATACTTATTATTAATTAACCCTTTCGCACACGGTAAGTTTTATTAAGTTTCACGGCTTACAATTTTACTCTCCCGCGCGCTCCGCTGGCAGCCCACGGTACGCAAATTACACGTATTCTCGTCTCATTTTTGCCACCCAAACCTCAAAATGTTGCCCTGAAACTCACATCCACTTATTCGCCGATGTTTGTTCTAGCTGATAAGCCAAAAGAAAAACCAGAAAAATACGAATAAAAGTACACTAGGCCGCTGTAAATAAACATTTTGGAACATTGATCTCACTTCCCAACATCGTCGTTCGAGTGTTTTTCATCATACAGAAAAATGTTATTATAAGTTTTGATAGAGAATTTCATTGGCTTTCTAATGAGGTATGTCCGGTTGTGATGCGATTTGTAGTTTTCAAGAAATTAGCCAAAAACTAAAAGCCATTTTTGTAAAAAAAAAATTGATTTTTGTTCAAGGAGGTATACTGCAGAAGTTTTCTCGCACACCTCATAAGCTTTCTCCCGATACCTTTTTGTTTTGATATGCCTCATAGTTTCCGAGTAAATCGCAAAAAACTACAGGGTACTCGCGGCTGCAGTGCACTTTCGTCATGCGCACACAATAACCGCCTACGTAACCACAACTTTTCATTAAAGAAACTACATGGTTATGTCCTGTACATACATAGAATTCACTGATCTTTCTCATGGTTCTTACAGGAAATCGATACGTTCAATAATTTTGGAGTAAATGGACGACAAAGATAGAACACTCTTCCTTGCCCGCAAGCGAGATAAAAATGCTCAATTTCCCTGCCTCACAAATACTTACATATTTTCGCTCATTACATTTTATTATTATTATTATTATTTTTTACTCAAATTATTCACGTGAAATATCATAAGCTCTTTGACAGTGCTCTCAGTAACTCGACATTTCCACTAGTCTTTTTGCTAGGTACTGATACTAAAGCTGAACTTTCTTCCATCTCATATGTGTATATGTAAAAAACAATACTTATTTGTGAAAAAAATATAGAAATGTAAAAACAGGTCAATGTACAAATCAACAAAATATGGATAACTCACTTGCTCCAAAGGTGTTGAGCTGCTAGCAGGAACTTGAAGGAATTGAAGATGAGTTAGGTAGTGCGAGTTGTGTGTATGTGCGTGAGTGTGTGTGTGCGTGTGTGTGTGTGTGTGTGTGTGTGTGTGTGTGTGTGTATATGCATGTGTGTGTGTGTATGTGTGTGTTTGTGGCGTATTCTCTGTTCCTTGCACCACGTTTGCCTAACACATGCGATGCACACAATAGATTTCTCCTCGAACATTCGCTGCACGACATACGTGTAAAATGTCATATGTGTCGCTGTGTGGCATATTTTCTTGTCTCTGGTCATTACGTAACTTTCCGCTGTCAGTCAATGCACGTAATATTTCTCGGTGAACACTCGCTGCAGTATTTTATACGTATATTTCACAATGAACCATATACAATAAAAAACACTATCACATGATTCCATCCCAGCCTCTTATGTCATTCCCTTCCCTACTGTATGGCGTAAGAGACCGCCTGTTCCCTTAGCAACTAATGCATATGTCTATGTATCTCTATGGCATAACATAATGCCTGCTATGGTAGGTCAGTTATTTCACTAATCCAGGCACTATATGTGTCACAGATATAAGTAATGGCTTCACTATAAAGGTAAAATACATAATTTTACGGACAGGGTGAATGGAAACCCTGCTATAACAAACCAGACTCTGCCTCTAGGCATAACGGCTGATAACAGGCCCCAATGCTTTACAAATAATATATTTATGTTCAGTAGACACAATCACTTCACAGTATAATCAAAAGCACTGTACAATCACAATATTTCAATAATGGCTTCAGCCTCAGGTGGGAGGGGGAAAATGGCGGATTTAAAGAGACAACACAACACAGCATGACCCTGCTGTCTGGCTGCTAGTGGAGCACTGAGATTCTATCACTACGTACAGACACATATGAGTCATTGCATAGTTGCCTAGGTCTTACCTCAGGAGAGACATGTGGCTGGTAGAACGCTACAAAATTTGATGCAAATCTACCGAAAACTTATTTTTTGGTTAATTTTTTCACATTTTGACGCGATTTGAGGTCCTGTGCTTTGGCACACCACACCACATGTAACGCAAATTGCGGTCCCGTGCGTGAAAGGGTTAATATCAACCAATGCTACGTTGCCCCATGAGGAGCGTAGGAGCCTGGGGCTAGGCAAGTTGGTCCTGACATTTAAGATGAGAGTGAGTAATAATTACATTTCAGGGGGATACATCAAAGTCTATGTTCAATAGCATAGGCTTTGGATATTATTCATCAGTTGCACCTTTGGTCAATATTCAACTTGTTTTTTCCTCACTGTATTCACCTTTGAATTATATTCTAGTGTCACCCACAGCTGTCTTCATTAACCCCCCGAGTCCCACCGATGTACGATGCACGTCGCTACTTTTTTCCACAGACAGACCCAACGACATGCATCGTACGTCACTCAATTGCAAGGCCCATTGTGTGCACATTTTCCAAAATTCGCAAGTGATTTTTGGTAGGCATATGTGGGAGACCTTCCTCTACCTGCTATCAAGCAGGGATACTGCCTGGCCCCACCTAACCCCCCCTTCCCCCCCTCCCCCCCACACTGGGCAATTCACCTGTTAGCTGTAACCTGGCCAGTAAAGGTATGTTGCCCCACAGTCTCTCCAATGACGAAATTCACGGTGAAAGTGATTCCTGAGGTGAAAGACAAAGAAACAAAGAAGCTAGAGGAAGAAACAAACAGAAGTGATGAGGTGGTAATGTCGTAAAGGAAGGTGCCATATACTGGGGTTTTGGGTGAGAGAACAATGCTTATAAATGCCTATATTATTGTGTGAAAACCAATATAGACTTTTACTACACATAAATTCGTACCAAATAAATATAATAAATATGTAATTTAAAGTGGCTTGAGTTAGTTAACCCTTCCATAGTTCGTTTTCTTTAGCCAGGTACCCTGAAAAAGAAGGAAAACGTAAGGTTGAGTGACACCTGTATCAACATTTTTTACCTAAGGATCGCAATTTCTCTATGAATTTTCGATGATTCTCATCAAAAGCGAAGGTTTCAGCCAAAAAACAAAAAGTCAAAAATTGGTCAGGATCTGGGGGTAGGCTGTGTAAAAAACCGGTAGGGACTGGACGGGTTAATGATGGCGACTTGTCTTGTTATTGTTGTGACAGCGAACTGACTTGACGGCGAATTGTCTCGAAACCCTGCACCCATAGTTTAACCAAGGTCGATGACCGATCTGTTTACATACCGCACGTGCGGTGTCATGTTGACTGAGCTGGTAGGAGAGTTCTCTACCTCAGATGATGAAGCCAGTGATTTTTAAGGATTTCAAATGTGTGTGATGCTTTTTTTAATTTTACAATGCTTTTATTGGTTAACATTACGAAAGATTACATGGGATTTTGAGGTTAGTGTTTTTGTATTTACAATCTAGTAGCTTAAAAATTTGTTACAGGGTGGTATTTTGAGTAGAATTTTAAGGCTTCTGTTTTTGTACCTGGCCTATAAGATGAACCCTGGTTATGGGGTGTTTTTTTGATGATTCAACGGTTGTATTATCTGCCGAGATATGTGGTATCTGAGCGAGTCTGAAGAAGCGAGGAGGCAAGGCAGGCCAAGGAGAAGGTGGAAGGATGTGGTGGATAAGTGTGTGAGGAAGAGGGGTTTGGAAGTCGGGGAGGCTAGGGGACTGACAAGAGATCGAGCTGGCTGGATGAGTGCTGTGAGGAGAATCGCATGATTAGGGTTATGGCACCCTTTTTAACATGACAGCGTCTAGACTGACTCTTTCGAATGTGTTAATGTGAAGCTAGGGGTAGGTGGTGAATGATTCTGGCATATCAGTTACAACCAGGATTCCCAGGGCTTGAATGGTGAGTGAATGGAAGTGTGGCCCATTGGATTGGGCAAATCTGGGCTGGCTAGACGTTGCTACTCCTCACCCTGCCCTAGGATGGGAAAGGAAGTCCGGATGATGATGATGATGTTGATGAAGTTTGTACTGTATATGAGAGTAGTCACAATTCTTGTAATTGTAAAAATTATGTATATGTGTGTTATGTGCTAGTGAATTCCCTATGGATAAACTGGCGCCTTTGAGAAACAAAAGACCAGATTATTATTATTATTACCTGTTAGACTGAGCCCCTCTGTATATCGAGACTACAATGTGGTAAAGCAGCTTACCGAATCAAGATCATGTGTGGCAAGAAGGGAAAGAGTCTGGAGGGCAGTTTTTGAGGAGAGGGGTCGCCACCGTGCCATATCCCGCAGGGTGAGGGCTGCCGCTAAAGTTGCCTCTGCACCTTGGTTTCCCACCTGCACCAACTTCTTCACAAGGTCATTTGGCACCTGTGGCACCTCCATGAACACCCGCCATAATATCCTGACAATGGAAGAGTAACTGGTGCCATATACACATACACACAAATATATGGAATAATAAATAATTTACGTTAGATAGTACATACATTCGGCCTTCATATATTCTTCAACGAAACTTTGCTCAGAAAATGTAAATTAGAAAAATTTCACTGATCATATTTTCTTTTTTCACTCATTGCATGTAGTCTTGCATACTGCATTATAGTAGGACAAAAATCTGGTTTGTGTTAATTAGAAATGAACCTGTATTAGACAACTATGAACCAAAGGTAAAGACTTAAACTTCATATACAAAAATAAGAAAAAACATTTACTACACAAATGATCTTTGCTGTGTTATCACAATGCAGGTCAATAACAACAGAAACCAAAATTATTAAAGATCTGTGCCATACATCACTGAATCGTGTATTCACAATAATTTACCAAATTAATGACATGATCATACTGCTTAGTTCTTCTGATTATATGGAGTGCTACAATGATGACAGCTGATAAACTTCTATCTATTAATGTGTCTACTGCCTAATGCCTTAATCATATATGGGGTGGCCACAAACAAACTGCTTCAATGTCACCCAGAACTCTGTCATTTGGTTGCCCTCCTTCTAACTCACACACCCTCTCATATATATCTCCACTCTATCCTTCCATCTATTACCAACCAAAATAATAAAATCTAATCATCATCATCATCTGAACCTCCTTTCCCACCCTAGGGCAGGGTGAGGAGTAGCAAAAAAGTAAAATGAAGTACTAAATTACTGAACTTCCCCCAAACAGCTCTGCTCCACTTACTCATCTCTATCCTTAGATGGGTCCAGTGCAACAAGTCTACTGATCACATCGTCCAATATATCAGCATATCCCTTTTCCCTAAGGGGCAGCTTGCCATCACCTCCACTTGCTGCCATCATCAATCGCCCAACCTGGGAGAAATCGTGGCGCACAGCATACTCTGAGTACAACCATGACAAGAGAAGGTCACCCCGGCCTCCGACATCTTCTAGTATGAAGTCCTCCAGTTCTTGAGGGTGATGGAGCGAGGTGCACGAAGAATAGGCATGAAAAAAAAAAATGGTAAGTTACCCCTATATCATTCCTTGTGGCATGTCTAAGTTTGAGGACATGTTATCTCAGTCCTGAACATAGGTAGGTGACTGGCCTATGCTCATGGTGATGTCACATGATATATATACAGCATATACCGTTAAACACCCTAACTTCGGACACTTTTTATGTGTTTTAATGAATAACTCTGTATAAAATGGTGCAATTTTATCCCTGTTGGTGTCATGTGGTAGCCAGGGACAGTACCTACTGAATCCACATAATAATAAAAATTAGCTACGCTAAACTTCCCCCCCCCAAGTGTCCGAAGTTAGGAACAAATTTCCTAACTTCGGATAGCTCTTCCAAACTTCGGACATCCAGGTGTTTCTCATTTAAACATGAGAATGATTAATAGTACCTGTCTCTGGACACACTGGCCAAACTTCGGACACTTTAGAAGTTTTTAAAAAATGTCAAAAAAAATATTGGGTACTCGTGGCCCAAGTTATACATATATAAAGAGAAACATCCAAAAATATCTTCTTTTTTGAGCTCATAATTTGAGATCACATTAATATGTATCATATCACAATGTAGTGAGGTGTTCTGGCCACAAATATAACTACAAACTCTTCAGAAACTTTTTCAGACGGAAAAATTATATAAAAATGCATTCCATATATTCCAAACTGTAAGGGGAAGTGATCTCTTTTTCCTAAACAAAATTTCACTTAATTATCAAGTAGCTACCTCACTGACTCAACAAATGCATACTCAAATAACATACAGAAAATCTTGCATTAGCCGAACTTTTAGAAGCCGGAATCTTCAGTTACCCGAACTCAGGCCGAGACCACGTATGAAAGTAGGCTGAAATGCTTAAGTAGGGGGAGAAATGGCGCCAGGCGGACACGTGGCGCCAGTCTGCTGCTTGCTTTTGGAGACGGTAGTTGCGCCATTCTTACTGTCATCTAGTGCTGAGCAGTGCTCTCCTTTTGCCTTCTGCCTTGCCATGGAAGGTTCAAAGCTTAAAAGAAGTGATACTGGCACCTCTAGTCGTAAAGGAATGAAGCTAAAAAAAAAAAAAAAAATATGTGTGTATGACTTAGTGTAGTCTATCTATCTATCTATTGCCAGACACCATAATCCCGTGAGGGGTGGCCATTTGACTTTGAGTTATTTATTTTACGGGGAGGGGCACTAACCCTCCACCAACCCACTTGTTGACACGTAGGGAGCACGTATGGTTTGGTTATATGGTTACCACCCAGCGTTGTAAATGGTTTCTTGGCTTACAAGAAACCATTTAGCTTGTCACTCAATGTAAAGCCACCTGTAAAGGAAAGAAAAGCAGTAGAAGTGACAGGAAAGATGGGAGAAATAGGAAGAGAGGAGGGCAGGCACAGAAAAAGAATGATAAAGGCTAAGGAAGAAGTAGGCAGCACTACATCGAGTGAGTGGATGATGGTCGCCACCACCTACCATGTGCGCGTGTGACTTAGTGTAGTGATCATGATTAAAGTTCAGTACTATTATTACTGAAAGAGTTACACTGCAGTCTATTACAGTGATTACATTTAAGTTTAGTTCTTAATATAGAGTGAAATAAATACTGGGTACTGTTTAGAATTTACGTTAAAGTGTGAACTCACCCACCTCCACCAACTCCATCTCCAAAACAAAACAAACTCCCGACAAATCTACTGCCTCTAACAAAAGGTGTTACACTGCAGTCTATTACAGTGATTACATTTAAGTTTAGTTCTTAATGTAGAGTAAAATAAATACTGGGTACTTTTTAGAATTTACGTTTAAGTGTGAACTCAACCACCTCCACCACCTCAGTCTCCAAAACAAAACAAACTGCCGCCGAATCTACTTACTCTGACGAAAGGCAAATTATGTGCACAGAATTCTTTCTTTTTTGTCTTTCTTTATTAATTTATACACTGTATATGCTCCTTTACTTTAGTGTTAACCCTTTTGCACATGGTACTGCGATTTGCATTACATGTGGTGTGGTGTGCAAAAGCACAGGACCACAAATCGTGTGAAAACACAAAAAAAATTAACCAAAAAAATAAGTTTTCAGTCGATTTGCGTCAAATTTTGTAGCATTCTAGCAGCCATGTGTCTCTCCCGAGGTAAGACTTTGGCAACACTGTAATGACTCCTATGTGCCTGTACGTAGTGATAGAATCTCAGTGCTCCACTAGCAGCCAGACAGCAGGGTCGTGCTGTGTTGTGTTGTCCCTTTAAATCTGCCATCTTCCCCCTCCCACCCGATTCTGAAGCCATTATTGAAATATTGTGACTGTACAGTGGTTTTTTACTATACTGTGAAGTGATTGTGTCTATTGAACATAGATATATTGTTTGTAAAGCACTGGGGCCCGTTATCAGCTGTTAGGCCTAGAGGCAGAGTCTGGTTTGTTATAGCGGGGTTTCCACTCACCCTGCCCGTAAAATGATATATTTTACTCTTATAGTGAAGCCATTACTTACATCTGTGAAACATATAGTGCTTGGATTAGTGAAATAACTGACCTACTATAGCAGGCATTATGTTATGCCATAGAGATAACATAGACATATGGATTAGTTGCTAAGGGAACAGGCGGTCTCTTACACAATACAGTAGGGAAGGGAATAACAGAAGAGGCTGGGATGGAATCATGTGACAGTGTTTTATATTGCATATGGTTCAGTGTGAAATATACGTATAAAATAGTGCAGCGAGTGTTCACCGAGAAATATTGCGTGCACTGACTGACAGCGGAAAGTTACGTAATGATCAGAGACAAGAAAATACGCCACACAGCGACACATATATGACATTTATAATGTCATATATGTGTCGCTACATATGTCGTGCAGCAAATGTTCGTGGAGAAATCTATTGTGTGCATCGTATGTGTTAGGCAAACGTGGTGCAAGGAACAGAGAATACGCCACACACACACACACATACTCATACACACACACACACACACACTCACACTCACTCACGCACCCATGAACACACACAAAACTCACTCACGCACCCATGAACACACACAAAACTCACACACTACCTAACTCATCTTCAATTCCTTCAAGTTCCTGCCAGCAGCTCAACACCTCTGGAGCAAGTGAGTTATCCATATTTTGTTGATTTGTACATTGACCTGTTTCTACATTTCTATACTTTTTTTTTCACAAATATGTATTGTTTTTTACATATACACATATGAGATGGAAGAAAGTTCAGCTTTAGCAAAAAGACTAGTAGAAATGTCGAGTTACTGAGAGCACTATCAAAGAGCTTATGATATTTCTTGTGTATAATTTGAGTAAAAAATAATGATGATAAAATATAATGAGCGAAAATATGCAAGTATTCGTGAGTCAGGGAAACTAAGCATTTTTATCTCGCTTGTGCGCGAGGAGGAGTGTTCTATCTTTGTCGTCCATTTACTCCAAAATTATTGAACGTATCGATTTCCTGTAAGAACCATGATAAAGATCAGTGAATTCTACATATGTACAGGACATAACTATGTAATTTCTCTAATGAAAAGTTGTGGTTACGTAGGCGGTTATTGTGCACGCATGACGAAAGTTCACCGCGACCGCGAGTACCCTGTAGTTTTTTGCGATTTACTCGGAAACTATGAAGCGAATCAAAACAAAAAGGTATCAGGAGAAAGCTTATGAAATTCTACAAAAGATTATGTAATAAAAACATAAGGTGTGCAAGAAAACTTCTGCAGTATACCTCCATGAACAAAAATTAATTTTTTTTACAAAAATGGCTTTTAGTTTTTGGCTATTTTCTCGAAAACTACAAACCGCATTACAACCGGACATACCTCACTAGAAAGCCAATGAAATTCCCTATCAAAACTTGTAATAACATTTTTCTGTATGATGGAAAACACTCGAATGACGATGTTGGGATGTGAGATCAACGTTCCAAAATGTTTATTCACGGCGGCCTTGTGTACTTTTATTCGTATTTTTCTGGTTTTTCTTTTGGCTTCTCAGCTAGAACAAACATCGGCGAATAAGATGATGTGAGTTTCAGGGCAATATTTTGAGGTTTGGGTGGCAAGAATACATGTAATTTGCGTACCGCGGGATGCCAGTGGAGCGCGCGCGGGAGTAAAATCGTGAGCCATGAAACTTAATAAAATTACCGTGCGTGAAAGGGTTAAGAAGACAAGTAATAAGTATTGTTATTGCAATTTGGGGGGATGAAAATCCATCTCCAACACACGCTAACGATGGTCTGTACTGCCTCTGTGAATGATTTTCTACCAATTAACCACTTCAGTACTGTGACGTCTATCTCTACTTAATTTACGCTTCCTCCAGCCGATTTTATGGCACTCAGGACTGGACTCACATACTGAAGGGGCTAACGAAGGCTGTACCAACCCCATGCACTTCCACAGATCCAACCTACACTGACTAAAATTGTCTGGTGGCAGCAAGAACAAAATGAAAATACACCCAGCACTGAAGGGGTTAAATGTATATTAAATGCACTAAATTGTTTTTTGTCATAACTTATTTATTTATATATGCTTCTTTAATTTAGTGTTGAAAAGACAAGTAATAGGTATTGTCTTAGCAATTTTTTGGGGTGAAAATTCAGTAATTTAGCAATTTTGGCGGGTGAAAATTCGGTAAGCCGGAAAAATCGGTAATTTGAACCAGAGCAGAGTCCCATATAGTTCGGCTTATGAAGGGTTTACTGTAATCTAATGTTAAACACTTCGGACAGGTTCTAATGACACCCACACACCCACTAACACGCATACAAATCAACAAACACACGCACGCTCAGGCACATGTTATGAAGGCCAGTATAAATTACTGTAACTAAATACCCTAAACAGTATCATTTTTTTCTTCAAAATAAAACTCATTACTGGTTAAGGGAACATACTGTGGCACCATACTGGTAATAACTTTGGTACTGGTAGTACTGACTATCTTCTTACAGATCTCAAATATTATTATCATTACTTAGGCCAAAGGTTCACATCTACATAAAAAATCATCCTTTTCTTACGATCAAGTGTTGGTTCTGGTAACACCTTCAGTATGTCCTCTTTGTCTATGTCACTGCTGTCATCAACCATTTGGTATACAAATGTGTGAGGTGTACCCTGAATGTGTTTGAGAAACCTGACATGTATTTCTGGTTTTACCCTAACATTGGTAGCAATATAATGCCTGTATCTGTCTTTCCTATCAAAGGGAACCCTCACAACTACCCAATTTGAGGGAACAACTTTATCCCCAAAAGTCTGGGTAGAGATGACCGTCTGTCTGAAGTTAGGAATTTTTCTGAAAAATACAGAGATATTCATTAAAAGTCATAGTAAGATTATGCATGTATATATTTTAAAATAGTTTACTGCCCAGTACTTACAACACTTTTCCACATATAATCGTACTAATCACGTTCTTACAATTGAAACTGTTTGTTCTGTGTGAACAAAGTTTTGCAGGGTTAAAAAATGT
>JAGKTI010004634.1:14621-26011 GCA_018397915.1 Birgus latro | reverse complement strand
GATTATATATGAGTGTGTTGTCCCAGATGATTGGCTGAAGAGTGTAATTGTAAATGTGTACAAAGGGAAGGGTGATGCCCTGGAAAGGGGAAATTACAGAGGTATAAAGCTCTTAGATCAGATAATGAAAGTAATGGAGAGAGTTCTAGAAGGTATGATTAGAGAAAGAGTGAATATCAATGAGATGCAGTTTGGGTTTATGCCAGGCAGGGGGACCACTGATGCCATATTCATTGTTCGACAGCTTCAGGAAAAATATATTGGCAAGAAAAGGGAATTGTATTTTGTTTTTGTTGATTTGGAAAATGCCTTTGACAGAGTCCCTAGAGAGGTGGTGAAGTGGGCAATGAGAAAGCTGGGGTTGGAAGAGTGGCTGGTTAGGGTGGTTGTGGCCATGTACGTGGGTGCTTGCACCAAGGTGAGAGTGAGTGGAGTTTTGAGTGATGAGTTTCCCATGAATGTTGGTGTGCATCAGGGGTCAGTTTTGAGTCCCTTGTTGTTTATCATGGTGCTTAGGGCCCTCTCACGTGACTTCAGAGATGGACTCCCATGGGAGCAGTTGTATGCTGGTGATTTGGTGTTGATTGCTGAGAATGAAGGGGAGACTGAGGAAAGATTTAAGAAGTGGAGAGATGGTATGGGGTACAGGGGCTTGAAGGTGGATGCAGATAGGACAAAAGTGATGATATCTAGGGTTGGTGGCGGTACAGTCAGAGGAGAGGGAGAGTGGCCATGTGCAGTTTGCCACATGGGTGTGGGAAGTAATTCTGTCTTGTGCAGTGTTTGTGATAGATGGGTGCACAAGAGATGTAGTGGTATTAGAGGTGGACTGCGAGATAATGCAGATTTCATGTGTGCGGTGTGTTGGGGAGAGCAGGTGAAGATTGTTGGGCGTGAGGGGGTTGAACTTGCAGGTGAGTCTTTTGAGTGTGTGGAGGAGTTTTGTTATCTGGGAGACATGTTATGTGCCGGAGGTGGGGCTGGAGTTAGCTCGGTTGCTAGAGTGAGAAGTGGTTGGAAGAAGTTCAGGGAGCTGTTGCCTCTCCTGACATTGAGAGGACTCTCTTTATGTGCTAAGGGATCTTTGTATGCAGCATGTGTTAGGAGTGTGATGCTGTATGGTAGTGAGACCTGGGCAGTAAAGGAAGGGGATATTCGCAGGTTTAAACGTACAGAAATGACAATGATTGGGTGGATGTGCGGTGCGTCCCTGCGTGCAAGGCCTGGGGGGGCTGGGTTTACGATGGAAGAGTTGAGAGGTGGGATGGGGCTGGAGTGTGTTGGTGTTGTGATGGGGAGAGGTGGGCTGAGGTGGTTTGGACATGTGGAGGGGGTGGGGGATGATGGTTGGGTGCAGAGGGTGAGAGGTGTTAGTATTGGGGGAGGGGTTGGGAGGGGTGGACCGAGAAAGACATGGGACGAGGTCATTGGGTGTGACTTGGGGGTTGGGGGACTGAATAGGGAGGCTGCCAGAGATCGAGCAGCGTGGAGAGCCGCCATTAGGTGACTAAGGCCGACACATGCAAGCATGTTGGAGCCTTCAAAAACGAAAACGAATAAGAATAGGGCATAGGGCCCATTTCAATGGGTGAAATCAGTGGAAAAATCCGGGGAAGATTTACGTAGCGCAGAGCGGCTGAGCAGACGACACGAGAGGCTAATGGAGGGGAGGTAGGGATGGGAGTCTAGAATGAGGGAAAATGGCTAAATTGTCAACAATGGATGGGAGTACTAATGACATTGGCAGCTCTGACTATTGATGGACATTGGCAGTGCTGATAGATGATACAAGTCACCACCTGAAAGCCCGGGTGAATTCAAAACAACACAAAATCACAAAAGTGAAGCACGCGGTATGATCCATTGCGCCCGAGCGTCACGGAAGTGACGACCCACGGTTAAGGGGTTAAAGAGAGCTTGCCCATTTAATATGATATGATGTCCTTCAAATTCTACGCAGTTTCCTTTGCACATGGCTACTACTCGTAAAATATGATGAAAGTGCATGCAAGGAGTGCTATGAGACTCCCCGCGGATTCCAGTACTACACTGGGGTAATACTCTCCCGTTCACCTGGGAACGCTCTCCCTTTCGTGTATTAAGTTTACCAAAGGATATGAATAGGGCAGGGTAAATGACTGCCCACAGCTTATGACTACAGCCGTAAATCACCCAGGGGGATCAGAGTGGTATCGTGGAATGTGGGAAGTGTGAGGGGAATTGTGGGCTAAGTGGCTGAGGCAGTGAGTAGGAGGTGGGTGGATGTGGGATGTGTGCAGGAAGTCAGGTATAGGGAAGGATCAGCCAGAATGACTGCTGGGAGGGATTGTTATTATAAGTTGTTTTGGCAAGGTAGGACAGATGGATATGGTGGTGTGGGTGTGTTGGTTGGGGAGAAGTGGGTGGAACACATCATGAATGTTATAAGAGTAAGTGATAGGATAACTAGTGAAAATGTTCGGTAGGATTATATTTGCATTTATGTCGGCATAGGCTCCACAGGCAGGCTTGGATGAGGTACAGAGGGGTACATTTTGGAATGACTAATACTTATAGTAAGTGGATGAGGGATGATGAGATTGTAGTTTCAAGAGGAGACTTAATGGTCATGTAGGTGAGGCAGCTTAAGGATATGAAAGGATACATGGTGGATGTGCATATGGTATAAGAAATGAGGAAGAAGAGGAAAGGATATTTGAGTTTGAGGAAACAATGAACGTGATTGTGTGCAACACATCACGTAGGAAAAGAGAGAGTAGGTTGATTACATATAAGTCTGGGGGAAATAGCAGCCAGATAGATTATTTCCTGGTCAGGAGGGCTGATAGGAGGTATGAGGGATGTTAAAGTTATAGAGAGTGAGAAGTGTGTGCTGCAAGACAAGTTACTGATATGTAACAAGATGCTTAAGGAGCGGGTGATGAAAAAAAGGACCTATGCACTAGGAGGAAAATATGGAATCTGCAAAACCAAGCAGTAAGGGATGCCTTCTATAGCGAAATGAGGAGGGTGGTGGCTGAAAAGGGAGAAGCTGACAGAAATGTTAATGAACAATACAGAGTACTCAAGAGCAACCTCTTGAGAGTTGCTGATTCATTGTGGGGATGGACAAGGGGCCCTCCAAAACATAAAATAACATGGTGGTGGGATGAGAGTGTAAAAGCTGCTGTTAAGGAGAAAAGAAGGCTTTTCCAGGAACGGAAGAAGGGTGGTAACAAGGAGGAATACTTGGCTGGCAAGTGCAGGGCTAGAAATGAGGTTTACTGGGCAAAGTCTGAGTCACAGAGACTTTTACTTGATAACCTAAATTGTGTGAAAAGGAAGAATATGAAAATTTAGGTGGCAAATCAGATGACGATGGAGAACAGGGATATCATAGGTGAGCAGTGTGTGAAGAATGATGAAGGAAGGGTAGTGGCGAACAGTGGGGATGTTAAAGACACATGGAGACAGCATTACAGCTGGCTGCTGAATGAGGAGTCTGACTGGGACAGGGAAGGTTTGGAGCCAGCAGATCCAGTGTTTGGTCCTTGGCCTTTGATTGAAGCTTCTACTGTGAGCAGGGCAATCGGAAGGATGCAGATGTGAAGGCAGCAGGTGTGTCTGAGTTGACTGCTGAAATGTTGAAAACCTCAGGAGATATAGGAGTGGGGTTAGTCACTTACTTCATAAATATGATTATAAATGAGTGTGTTGTCCCAGATGACTGGCTGAAGAGTGTAACTGTAAATGTGTACAAGAGGAAGGGTGATGCCCTGGAAAGAGGAAATTATAGAGGCATAAGGCTTTTAGACCAGATAATGAAGGTAATGGAGAGAGTTCTAAAAGGTATGATCAGAGACGAGTGAATATTGATGAGATGTAGTTTGGGTTTATGCCAAGCAAAGGGACTGCTGATGCCACATTCACTGTTCGACACCTTCAGGAAAAATATACAGTGGTCCCTCACGTTTAATGATTTAATTAGTCTGGTGAAACCATCGCTAAATGCGAAGCGAACTTTATATGGGAAAAATATCAATTAGTCTGCACCCATCCTCCAAGTTACCCTTTTGACCCCTGATTTCCTAATTTAAGTGCTGAAAATGAAACACAATGTATTAGCAATGCAATATAAAGATACAAAACCTTATGGTTATACATCTACTCACCAGTGAAAAACACCAAATGCTCGGCACTGAGAGAGAAAAAAAAAGCACCCAAGGTCGCCAGATGCTCACAACAATGATAACAATGGCGGTCTAATGGCGGACGGGCAAGGCATTTCATGCCCCACATCGCTAAATGCATAAAAAAATTGCTAAATGCGTGGGATTGGCACCTTTTCATGCTTATCACTAAATACGAAAATCGCTAACTAGAAACATGCTAAACGTGAGGGACCACTGTATAGGAAAGAAAAGGGAACTGTACTTTGTTTTTGTTGATTTGAAGAAGGCCTTTGACAGAGTCCCTAGAGAGGTGGTGAATGAGAAAGCTGGGGATCAAGGAGAGGCTGGTCAGGGTCGTTATGGCCATGAATGTTGGTGCTCGCACCCAGGTAAGGATGAATGGAGATTTGCGTGATAAGTTTTCCGTAATATTGGTGTGCACCAGGAGGTCAGTTTTGAACCCCTTGTTGTTTATCATGGTACTTGAAGCTATCCCACATGACTTCAGAAATGGACTCCCATGGGAGATGTTGTATACTGATGATTTGGTGTTGATTGAAGAGAATGAAAGGGAGGTGGAGGAATGATTTAGGAAATGGAGAGATGGTATGGGGCACAATGGCTTAAGAGTTAATGGAGATAAAATGAAAGGAAAGCATTCGGGAGCCGAATGTTAATCGGCCACCAGAATATCGTATACTGTTGGCCAAGTTACAAGCTACTTACAAACCAAACGTGAAGAAAATTCACAAAGCTCATGGAATTCAGTTGCTGCATTTCACAAAAAGCCAATCAATATTATAACAAATTGACCTTTCGCAGCCATTTGGTGACCGACCTTGACCCTGAGTGCCCATTTTTGAACTTTTGACCATATTTTGATACCCTGAAGGTTTTATGTTGATAGCTTAAGCCGTTCATGAGATATAATGGTGCTAAAGGTAGGCGATACAAACTAGTTGGCCTTTGGCAGCCATTGAGGTGGCCCTGACCCACCCTGAAGATTTCAAGTTCATAGCTCAAGCTGTTCAAGAAAAATAATGGCGCTAAAGACGGGCGATAAAAACTAGTTGACCTTTGACAGCCATTTTGATGACCTTGACCTTGATCCCGAGTGCCCATTTTCAAACTTGTCCAAGATTTTGGCCATATCTTGATACCCTGAAGGTTTCACGTTGATAGCTCACGCCATTCATGAGATATAAAGGTAACAGATACACACACAAACACATCGACACAGGCAAAAACATTATCGCTCTGCTTTACTAAAGGCAAGTGATAACGAAAGCAATGATATCTAGGGCTGGTGCTGGTACTGTCAAAGAAGAGGGAGAATGGCCACGTGTGATCTGCCACAAGGGCATGGGAAGTAATTCCATCTTTTACAGTGTTTGTGATCAGGGGTGCATGTGAGATGTAGTGGTATTGGAGGTAGACTGCGAGATAATGCTGATTTCATGTGTGCGGTGTGTCAGGGAGAGCATGTGAAGATTGCCAGGTGTGAAAGGATTGAACTTGCTGGTGAGTCTCTTGAGTGTGGGGAAGAGTTTTGTTATCTAGGAGACTTGTTATATGCTGGAGGTGGGGCTGGAGCTAGCTCTGTGGCTAGAATGAGGAGGGGTTGGAAGAAGTTCAGGGAGCTGTTGCTTTCCTGACACTGAGAGGGCTCTCCCTCCGTGCTACGGGATCTTTGTATGCGGCATGTGTTAGGAGTGTAATGCTGGACGGTAACGAGACCTGGGCAGTAAAGGAAGACGATGTTCACAGGCTCAAATTTATATTAGGTGGATGTGCAGTGTGTCCCTGAGTGCAAGGCCTGGAGGGGTAGGGTTACAATGGAAGAGCTGAGAGGTAGGATGGGACTGGAGTGTATTGGTGCTGTGATGAGGAGAGGTAGATTGAGAAGGTTTGGGCATGTGTAGAGGATGGGGGATGATAACTGGATGCAGAAAGTGAGGAGTGTTAATGGTAGGGGTAGGGTTGCGAGATTCAGGCCAAAAAAGACCTGGGAAGAGGTCACTGAGTGTGACCTCAGGGATAAGGGACTGAACAGGGAAGTAGCCAGAGATCGAGCAGCACAGAGAGCCGCCATCACGTGACCAAGGCCAACACGTGCAAGCATGTAGGAGCCTTCAAAAATGAAACCATGGTGGTGCAGTATTTCTGTTTGTTAGCATCAGTTCTACCCACTGCTAGTCAGAGTTACCATGAAATATATTACCAATGTGCTTTACTTTTCAGATTTTCCTCATCCTTTAACCTCTCATATCTGCACTTCACATAACAAAGACATAGCCTCTATTTACTGTGACTTCGGACTGGATTCTGTATTTAGGGTTAATGAAGTGAACATACAGTCTAATTAGGATACCTTACCATTACAAGGACATTTCTGAAAAAGTTGAAATCCCTAATCTGTGACATGAGTTTCGTATTTTTGTTATCATGTGGCCTGCCTTCCTGAATCTTTGATAATTTTTAAAATTTCAATATTACCTTATGACACAAATCACATGTTTATGCTTGATGAATGGCCAAGCACCGTGTGAGGCACTAGTCAGCTAATGCATGCTCCAACAGCCAAAAACAAGTCATCACCTCATCACTACTTGTGAATAGTGGCCCTTCCGATTTGTTTCATTTGTAAGAGGAGATTTACAGCACTCCCTCCCTTTTCACATAGGTTGTGGCATAGAGATTCCTATGAATACTGGTCATGTCCCCTCAAAGGGGCCCTGCAGTAGCAACAAATGTATATGGTTGCCAAATTACCCTCTGCATTGGCCCAAAATATTATCAGACATTAGGCTGTATACTGTACTGTATATAATTTCATAACTCAAGCTAATATTAACTGTCAGTATAATACCTCCTATTAATCATGAACTATTTATCTTACCTCTTTCCTCATCCTCTGTATGATCACTCCTCACTCCTATTCTTAAGCACTTAAAGCAGCTGTACTTCTATTTATCATCCACCAGCAAGTTGTCAGGGAAAATAATTTTACATTCAGTTACAGTACTTAACAATGGACACACACACATATATCTACATTTCTTTCACCACTGCCTTGTTTCCACCAGCAGGAGATTAGCTGATTGTTGTTTACAACCTTATGATGCATTTGGTATGGTGCAATAACTCCATGCTCCTTATATGTGCATATCAAACCCACAGAATGCTTAATGCTTATTTATAATTATGATAATGCACACTTATCTAAGTCTGCAATACTGCAATCTTGTATGAATACTGAAATTTTAAACAGTGATGCAATACATGTGTTTGTGAAATGACTGGAAAATGGTATCTATCTATCTATTGCCAGACGCCTTAATCCCGCACAGGCTGGCCACAAACAAATCGCCTCCATGTCACTCTGTCCCCAGCCATTTCACTACCACGCTCCCAACTCACACCCCCCTCTCATATACTTCTCCACTCCATCCCTCCATCTCATCCTCGGCCTCCCCCTCCCTCTCGCCCCCTCCACCTCACTCACATACACTCTCCTCGTCATTCTTTCACTCTCCACATGCCCAAACCACCTTAACGTGCTTCTCCTAACGCTTCCCATCACATCCTCAACCACACCACAACGCTCCTTCACTTCCTCATTTGTTAGTCTGTCTCTCCATGTGACTCCACATGCTCCTCTCAAATAACTCATTTCCACTGCTCTCACTCTTGACTTCTGTACTTCCAACAGGGTCCAAGCTTCACTTCCATGTGTCAGAGCTGGTATCACAATACTGTCATGTAACAACTTTTTCACTTCCATGCTCACTTCCCTGTTTCTTATCACTGCTTTCAGCGAACCAGCAACCTTCCTTCTCTGCTGCACCCTTCTGAGCACTTCACCCTCCAGACTTCCATCCTTACTCATCACACTGCCCAAGTACTTAAATACACTCACATTCTCCATATCCTTCCCCATATCGAAGGTTAATATTAACAGTTGCTGGCTACATCGTAATTTACTTGACTGTCAATTGCATAGTGCTTTAACAGTGACACAAATCATGTAAAAGAAATATTTAGGAGACTACTGCCTACCAACAAATCTGTTTTTGATAAACAAACCACATACTTGACATAACGCTGCCTACTTCTCCCTTCACCATTTTCACTCTTTTTCTGTGTCTGCCCTTCTCTTCCTATTTCTCCCACCTTTCCTGTCACCTTTTATTACCCTTCATCCCTTTTCACATGGCTTTACACTGAGCAACAAGTCTAATGGTTTCCCGTAACCCAGGAAACCATTAACAACACTCGGCAGTAACCATAAATGTTCCCTACTTGTCAGTATGTGGGTTACTGGAGGGTTAGTGCTCCTTCCCATAAAACAACTAACTAAAAGACAAATGGTCACCTCTTATGGGATTATGGCATCTGGGTATAGATAAATAGAGAGACAGTAAAAATCATTAGCAAATAATGTCTGGGCTGTTGTATGACTAAGGGATATTTATCATATTTCCATTTGCCACAAAACTTCAGAATCTCATCACACTGCTTTGTAAAGTTGTATACTGTTGAGCTTCCAACACTTTGACTGTCTTTGGGAATGCAAGCAAAAACTGTTATTAACTTGTTTTAGTGTGTAACTAACAATTTCTAACGTTATCTGGTTATACGTCATACATGGTTGTGTTTCCATCACCACAATCATCTCATATTACCAGCAAACACTATGTTCTTGGGACTGGAATGTTATATTACTTTCTTTATTCACAACAATCCTTGTTTCTGCAATCATTTGAGAACTAATTTGGGAATATGAAAATGGCAGTGATTTCATGACTTATGGTATTGTACAATTTTATTAATTATGGTATGTGGTGAATACTTTTGTATTAATCAGCTACAGTCGCAACTAGATAATAAATAAAGTTGCTAGATTTTGTGACTTTTCTGCCAAATTGGCAATAATGGAGCAGCCAGAGTGAGACAAACAAGGGGCGCTGGAGTGCAGGCCATGTGAGAAAGCGAAGGAAGGGTCGTGAGGGTGGGAACAATGTATGTGGAACCCCACTGATGCTTTCCACTACTTCTCAAATGTTTTTGAAGAATGACTGTCTGCTCTCAGTGAATAACTGACCCACCAAGAGTGGACCTCACAAAGAGGGAAGAACTACTATATTTATCTGTTCAATTTTTATTAATGCATACAGCATTTCTGTGAAAATTCTTGAAATGTTAAAAGGTCAATTTTCTCAAGTATCCTGCATCACAGATAACAGGCATGCCACAGCCTGAGGGTTAAAACAGTTTTCTTTGTTCAAACAGCAGATAACACACATACCACAGCCTAAGGATAAAAGCAATTTCCTCTGCTTAGACAAAATAACCATTCTTTGCTTTTTATAATCACCAATTCCTTAATACCCATTCTTTGCTTTATATAATCACCAATCCCTTAACACCTTAATCATTCAACAATTAAGGGTCTCTCTACTGTCTGGAAAAAATAATATTACTGTTGGCGCCTGAAGGTTTAGTGGGCAATTAAGGTGCTCCAACCAGTTTGAACCTGTGGTGGTTCATATCCAAGGGATGGTTGGGGATTATTGCACATGTACTGCCACTCACAGATGAATAAGGCTGGTCATTCTCATCTTAAATGTCAAGACCACCTTGCCTAGCCCCAGGCTCTTACACTCGTCACAGGGCAGCACAGGTTCAGATGATGGATGGATGGATGGACTGAAGGGGTTAATGGAGGTTTTACTAAACCCTTCATTACAAGGGGTCTCTTTTGAGGAGAATGAAAATGCTTAGTTGTTGGAGAAGCAAAAAAGATGCCATCATAATAAGTTAACTGCAGGAGTAACAAGAATATGTAGAAGTACTAACCTGAACTGTATCCTGAGTCTGTCCTCCCACCAACTGTGATATATTGCTCTCTTCATCACTCCCATATCCACTTGTCATCTGCCACAAAACAAACTCTTTATCACCACATTCCATATATATACCACAAATAAAGACAAAAATGAAACCTTATCTCTATCCACCTAATGACATCTACAGAACATGCATTTTAATTTCCAGTAAATAAAGTTTTTCACCAGTGCATACCTGTAAGTAACTTCTAATGCTTTAATGCCACAGCCACAAGTGCTTTGTGTGTCTGGAAGAGTATGGGACCAGAGCCTGCCATTTGCTGGGTTTGGGTTCACTCCACTGGAGGTATGACCCACATACTACATTTCTTTAATTATGCACAGTGTGTCATCTGAAGTATTTTAAATCATATTATCACTGGGATGCATATCTAGTTCTTCCTTCACCCTCGGAGAAGAACTCAGAGGTAAATATGTGTGGGTATCCACAGTGTCTAAGTACATTAGTCTCCTTAAGATTCTCAGGATGTACAAAGGCAGTGTGGTGTAGTTAGAAAGTCTTGTCTGTCAGATATTACATCTAGGTTAGTCTCCTGCAATGTAAACCTAAGGCTGCATCACATAACACCACTGTACCAAATCCAAAATGATCCAGTGCTAATAACATTATTGGTATATTGTCCACAAACTTTGTTAAACACATTTTCATTTCCACAAGCCTGACCTGGTCTTGCTTGGCCTGCTCCTCTGCCCCAGGCCCAACCCCTGCCGCAGTAAGTTGTGAAGCCAGGAGTCGCGCCACATGCTTGATCTGACTCTTGGTACCTGCTGCTGTGATAGGAGAGTACCCTGCACTAAACACTGCTGGCATTTCCTCAGGCAGGTTCAACTGAGAATAAGTAAATAAATAAATAATAATCATAATAATAATAGTAATAACAATAATATAAAATTAGCTAATTAGCCACCTGAATTAGTGAAAGAGGAGAGGCATCATATACTGAACATGGTTGGCGATTTATCAGGCATACTCAAATGACAGAAATAAGGATTAGTGGTATACTGTAGGCTATGGCAAATTTCTTTCTGAGAAACTGAGAAAGTATTAATGTGATAACTCCAAATACTAGATATATTAATGAATCTTGCGATTCTCCAAATTTTGCACAATATGAAAAATTCTGTATACAAATCAACTCCTCTGTGTCATCATCTGACTATATATTTACTGCTGATAAATAGACCTCTCTCAAGTTTTATCACTTAGATTTACTAGCTGTTGGCTTATTCAATTCCATCCCAGTAAATTTACAAACTTTATCCCTCTATCTAGGTCTGCTTAATTTCTGCAATGCCATTCATTGCCCTCATTTTATCTCAACCATTTATT